>APFE031295247.1:165971-176324 GCA_000404065.3 Pinus taeda
GACCTCCCTTTAGCTGAGAATTGTACAAAACTGGAATGATTCTTCAAAATTGGAATGCAGTAGATGAACTTTGAGTAGCCTTCTTTCCTTGGTGACTATTTAGCAAATATGGAGCATTGCAGCATGCAAAGTATGACATATTTGGCCTGTAAAAATGTCAATCATGAAATATGAGTAACCTGTTGCAGCAGGAGGCTAACAGTATCCATATTATAAAACTATAAAACCATAGGTTCAATAATTGACACATGTGTAGTGTGTTGCAGTGTTATCCACTAAACTATTTCATAACGATTATAGCTAGGTGAAAACAAAAGGTATATCATAGAAGCCATATTGAGGAATCTTATCCCAACAAGATAGACTTGAGCTCCTACCTATCTGGACCTCGTCCTAGGATTGATAGACCTAATCCCACTCACTATACAACCTATTCCTCATTATTTTAGATCTCCTACCTCTCCCTCGTCTCCTCTAAATATAATGGTACTCAATGGAGAAGGGGTCGAATTTTCGAGCACTTAACTTATTTACATTGTCCAATTTAGATTGAAGGCTTCTTGTGCGAAGGACGATTTGATATCATTGGAGTGTAGGCTTATGACATTAACATTCTAATATTTAGAGATTGAAGTGAAGCAAGAAACAAGAAATGAAAGGATCTAAGGGGAGATTTACTTCATAAAACAAACATGTCTCTCTAAGGATTTTCTTGAGAGAAATTATATTTATTGTTTGGTTTGTTCTAGATTTGAATTATGAATCTATGGAGATCGGACATGTCTACAAGAGGGATTTTCCTACATAACCCCCCTCCCTTTCCATCCCTCTCTCATTAATCATATATCCCACCCCTTTCCACTCCTCCCTCTCTAACCTCATGAAAACATCAAATTTCTTCAATTCTCCCACCTATACCATCTCTTATAATATTTCTTTCACTCACACTTCCTTCTTTCTCCTCCCTTACTCATGACTCACCCTATTAATATCTGCACTCTACATTTCCCTTATCCTCTCACTCTCTCCCTTTCCCCTATCATCTCATTCACTCTCGTATGCTCCACACCTCCCTCCATCCATCCCTCTCCTTATTCCTTGCCTAATTTTGTCTCCCTTAATTTCCTTCCCTATATCCCCCCCTCCATCTCAATCTCTTTTTCCTCTACCCTACTAATCTCGTTCCTCTACCCTTCATTTTCTTTTACGCACCACACCAACACCATCTGCTCCCTCCATCTGATTATCTCCCTATCAATGTTACCCCATATATCTCGTACCATTCTATTGTCCTCCCATATCCCCTTCCTCCCTATTCCCTTCCTTCACTTTCCCTATCCTATTATAACCTGGCCTAGTTTAATCTAACCTAGCCTATGTTACACTACTCTTGCCTAGCCTTACATGGCCTTACTTACTCTAACCTAGCCTAGCCTACACTAGCATAACTTGCTCTGACCAAGCTTAGCCTATCTTAGATTTCTCTAACCTAGTGTAGCCTACTCGAACTTAGCCTATCTTGGACTAGACTAACTTAACATAACCTAGCCTAGTCTACTCTAGCCTAGCCTACTATAATGTAACCTAGTCTACTCTAGCTTAGCCTAGTTTAGCCTAGCCTATTCTAGCATAGCCTAGCCTAACCTAGCCTAACTAGCCTACTCTAACCTAGCCTAATCTAACCTTATTTAGCGTAGCCTACTATAGCCTAACCTAGACTATCCTAGCCAACTCTATCTTACTCTAGCCTAAGTTAATACTCTAGCCTAGGTTACCTTAGCCTAGTCTAGCCAAGCCTACCCTAACCTACTCTCTCCTAGCCTAGCCTACTCTAGCCTACTTTAGCCTAGCCTACCATAACCTAGGTTAGCATAGTCTTCCCTAGCCTAATATAGCCAAGCCACCCTAGCCTAATCTATCCTAGTCTAGCCAAGCCTACCCGAACCTACTTTATCCTAACCTAACCTACTCTAGCCTACTTTAGCCTAGCCCACCATAACCTAAGTTACCATACTCTTTCCTAGCTTTGCCTATCCTAATTTAGCCTAGCTTAATCTAGCCTACATAGCTTAACTTAGCTAACTGTACCCTACTAGCATACTCTAACCTAGTCTAGTTTAATCTAGCCTACCCTAGCTTAGCCTAGCCTACTCTAGCCTAGTGCACTCTATCCTAGGCTAGCATAACCTACTCTTTCCCTTCTCTATTTTAGCCTAGTCTACTTGAGCCTATCCTAGAGCAACCTACTCTAACCTAACCTACTCTACCATAGCTTATCATAGATGACTATAGTCTACTAGCCTACTATAACCTAGCCTAGTTTAATCTATCTTAGTCAAGTCTATCCTAACCTACTCTTGCCTAACCTAGCCCGCTCTAGCATAGCCTGGCTGAGCCTAGCCTACTTAGTCTAACCTAACATACTCTAGTCTAAGTTATCCTAGCCTAGTCTAGCGAAGCCTAACCTAACCTACTCCATCTTGGCCTAACCTACTCCATCCTAGCCTAACCTACTTTAGCCTACTTTAGCCTAGCCTAGTATAACCTAACTTAGCATTCTCTTTCCTAGCTTTTCCTATCCTAGCTTAACCTAACTTACTCTAGCCTAGCCTACCCTAGCCTATCTTAGCTAGTTGTAGCTTAATAACCTACTCTAACCTAGCCTACCTTATTCTAGCTCAGTCAAGTCTAGCCTAGCCTACTTTGGCTTGACCTAGTCTACTCTATCATAGCCTAGTATGGCCTAGTTTTCCTAGCCTAGCCTACTCTAGCCTACTTTACCCTAGGCATCTCTAGCCTAGCATAAATTATCCTAGCCAACTCTATCTTACTCTATAATACCCTATCCATCCTACTCTAGCCTAGCCTATGTTAGCCTAATATTGCCTAGCCTTACCTAGCCTTACCTGCTCTAACCTAGTCTAGCCTATACTATCCTAACCTGGTCTCACCAAGCTTAGCCTAGCTTAGCTTGCTCTAACCTAGTCTACCCTACTCCAACTTAGCCTAGCTTTGACTAGCTTATCTTAGACTAGCCTAGCTTATCATAGCTTAGCCTAGTCTACTCTAACCTAGCCTACTTTAATGAAGCCTAGTCTAGCCTAGCTTTCTGTAGCAGAGCCTAGCCTAACCTAGCCTACCTAGACTAGCCTAGCCTACTCTAACCTAGTTTAGCCTACCCTACTCTAGCCTAGCATACACTATCCTAGCCAAATATATCTTACTCTAGCCTAACCTAACATATTGTAGCCTAAGGTATATAACCTAGTCTAACAAAGCCTAGCCTAACCTACTCTATCCTAACCTGGGATAATCTAGCCTAACTTAGCCTATCCTATGATAACCGAGGTAGCATCTCTTTCCTAGCTTTTCTAATCCTAGCTTAACCTAGCTTACTCTAGCCTAGTATAGCCTACTATACCCTAGCTTAGCTTAGAGATTGTAGCCTACTAGCCTACTCTAACCTAGCCTAGCTTAATCTAGCTTAGTCAAGTCTAGCCTAGTGTACTTTGGCCTAATATAGTTTTCTCTAGCATAGCCTAGCCTGGCCTACCTTGCCTAGCCTAGCCTACTCTAGCCTAATTTACCCTAGCTAGCTCTAACCTAGCCTAAATTATCCTAGCCAATAATATATTTCTCTATAATACCCTAGCCTAGCCCAAATTATCCTAGGCTAACCTACTTTAGCCTATTATAGGCTAGCCTATGTTAGTCTACTCTTCCCTAGGCTTTCCTAGTGTTACCTTGGCTAGCCTACACTAGGCTATGTTACCCTACTCTTGTCGAGCCTAGCCTTGCCTAGCCTAGTGTAGCCTATCTTACACTAGGCTATCCTAGCCTAGTCTAGCCTACGTTAGCTTAGCCTACTCTAACCTAGCCTACATTAACCTAGAGTAGCTTACACTATCCTATTCTACTTTATCCTAGCCTACTCTAGCATACTTTAGCCTAGCCTAGCCTAGTCTACTCTAGCCTAGCGTAGCTTACCCTACTCTAGCTTAGACCACTCTATCCTAGCCAACCATAGCCTACTATTCCCCTAGTCTACATTAGCCTATATTAGACCAGCCTACTCTAACCTAACCTAACCTATCCTACTCTACCCTAGCTTAGGTTAGCCAACTCTAGCCTACTAGCCTACTATAAACTAGCCTAGTTTAATCTAACCTAGCCTATGTTAGACTACTCTTGCCTAACCTTACTTAGCCTTACTTGCTCTACCCCCTCTAGCCTAAACTAGCATAACTTTCTCTCACCAACCTTAGCCTAGCCTAGATTGCTCTAACCTAGTCTAGCCTACTCTAACTTAGCCTAGCTTGGACTAGCCTAGCATACCATAGCCTAGCCTAGTCTACTCTGGCCTATCCTATTATAATGTAGCATAGTCTACTCTAGCCTAGCCTACTATAATAGAACCTAGTCTAGCCTACCCTATTCTAGCATAGCCTAGTCTAACCTAGGCTACCTAGCCTACCCTAACCTTGTTTAGCCTAGCCTACTATAGCCTAGCCTAGCCTACCCTAGCCAACTCTATCTTTCTCTAGCCTAGCCTAACATCCTCTAGCCTAATCTAGCCAAGCCTACCCTAACCTAATCTATCCTAGCCTAGCCTAGTCAAACCTACTTTAGCCTAGCCTACCATAACCTAAGTTAGCATACTCTTCCCTATCCTAGTCTAGCCAAGCCTACCCTAACCTACTCTATCATAGTCTACCCAAGCCTACCCTAACCTACTATATCCTACTCTAGCAAAACCTATCCTAACCTAATATATCATAGCCTAGCCTATTCTAGCCTAGCTGACCATAACCTAAGTTAGCATACTCTTTCCTAGATTTTCCTATCCTAACTTAACCTAGCTTACTCTAGCATAGCCTAGCCTACTCTAGCCTAACTTAGCTTAGCCAACTGTAGCTTGCTAGCATACTCTAACCTAGCATAGCTTAATCTAGCTTAGCCAATTCTAGCCTAGCCTACTCTAGCCTAACCTAGTCTTCTCTAGCATAGCCTAGCCAAGCCTAGTTTTCCTAGCCTAGCCTACTCTAGCCTACTTTACCCTAGCGAGATCTAGCCTAGCATATATTATCCTATCCAACTCTATCTTATTCTACACTACCCGCGCCTAACTCACATTATCCTAGCCTACTCTAGCATAGCCTAGCCTAACCTATCATAGCCTACTCTAGCCTAGTCTACTCTATCCTACTCTAACCTAGCCCACCCTAGAATTTCATAGCCTTATCTTTCCTAGCCTTATCTAGCTTAGCCTAGATATCTATACTCTAGCCTAGCCTATGCTAGCCTATCTTATTCTACTATATCCTAGCCTACTCTTAATATAACTCTACCCTAGACTACTATAATGTAGACTAGCGTACTTTGACCTAACTTAGTCTGACATATTCTAGCATACATAGCCTAGCCTAGCCTAGCCCAGCATAGCCTACTCTAGCCTAGCCTAGTATATCCTAGCCAACTCTATCGTACTCTAGCCTAGTATAACATACTCTAGCCTCGTCTGTCCTAGCCTAGTTTAGCCTAACCTAGTTGAGCATACTCTATCTTAGCCCAACCTACTCTACCTTTTCCTACCCTAACCTAGGTTATCCTACTCTTTCCAAGCCTAGCCTAGCCTAGCCTAGCCTACTCTATTCTATCTTACTCTAGCCTAGCCTAGCCTATCCTACCCTATTCTACTTTATCATACTCTAGGCAAGTCTGTTCTAGTCTAACCTACTTAGCCTGGCCTAGCTTAGCCTACTCTTCTCTGGCCTCACCTAGCCTACTTCAGCCTAGCAAGGCCTAACATACCTTAGCCTACTCTATCCTATTCTATCTTGTCCTAGCCTAGCCTACCTTTATATTTTCATATCCTATTCTACTTCAACCTACTCTAGACTAGGATAGCCTACTCTATCTTATTCTAGCCTAACCTATTCTAGTCAAATCTACTCTACACTAACTTAGCTTAGCCTACGCTACTCTAGCCTAGCCTAGCCTACTTTAGCCTACTTTACCTTAACCTACTCTATCTTATCCTATCCTAACCTAACCTATCCTAGCCTACTCTATCCTATCATACCCTAGCCTAGTCAAAACTACTAACCTATACTCTTCTAGCCTAGCCTAGCCAACCTTAACCTTGCCTACTCTAGCCTAGCCTAGTTTAGCCTATCCTATTCTACTCTAATCTACTCTCACCTAGCTCATCCTACTACAACCTACTCTAGCCTAGCTTATCCTACTATGATTAACCTAGTCTAGCCTAGCCTATTCTAATCTAATCTACTCTAGCATAGCCTAGCCTACTTTAGCCTACCCTACCCTAGCCTACCTTATCCTACTCTACCCTATCTTATCATATCCTAGCATACTATATCCTATCTTACCCTAGCCTACTCTAACTTATTAGCCTACTCTACCCTAGCCCATGATACTATAACCTACTCTAGCCTACCGTAGCCTACTCTACTCTAGCCATGCCTAGCCTAGCCTACCCTGACTAACTCTACTCTAGCTTAGCTTAGCCTACTCTACTCTAGGCTCCTAGGCTACTCTAGCCTAGCCTACCCTAGTCTAGCCTACCGTAGCCTACTATATCTTATCCTACCCTAGTATAGCCTAGCATACTCTACTCTATCCTAGCCCAGCCTCCCTTAACCTATCCTAGCCTATTATAGCCTATCATAGCCTAACCTACTCTACTTTAGCCTACCCTAGCCTAGAATACCTTAACCTACTCTATCATATCCTAGCTTAATCTATCATATCTACTCTAGCATAGCCTAACTTAGCCTACTCTACTCTAGCCTACCTTATCCTACCTTAGCCTACCCTAGCCTAGCATACCTTAACCTACTCTACCATATCCTATCCTAGCCTAGCCTACTTTATCCTATCCTAACCTAGCCTACTCTAACGTATTAGCCTATGCTAGTATAGCTTACTCTAGCCTAACCTAGCCTACTCTACAATAGCCTTACCTAGCCTGGCCTAGCTTAGGGAACTCTACCCTAGCATAGTTTAGCCTACTCTACTCTAGCCTACAAAGCTACTCTAACCTAGTCTACCTTACCCTAGCCTAGCTTAGCCTACTCTAGCCTATCTTATCCTAGTATAGGCTATCCTAGCCTAGTTAGCCTAGCTTACCTTAACCTACTCTAGCCTACCCTACCTTAACCTACTCTCTCTTATCCTATCCTAGCCTAAGCTAGCCCAGCATATCCTACTCTAGCCTAGCCTAGTATATCCTAGCCAACTCTATCTTACTCTAGCCTTGTCTATCCTAGCCTAGTCTAACCTAACCTAGTTGAGCATACTCTATCTTAGCCCAACCTACTCTACCCTTTCCTACCCTAAGCTAGGTTATCCTACTCTTTCCTAGCCTAGCCTAGCCTACTCTATTCTGGCTAATTGTAGCCTAGCCTACTCTATCCTACCCTATTCTACTTTATCATACTCTAGCCTAGCCTATTCTAGTCTAACCTACTCTAGCTTGGCCTAGCTTAGCCTACTCTACTTTGGCCTCACCTAGCCTACTTCAGCCTAGCAAGGCCTAACATACCTCAGCCTGCTCTATCCTATTCTATCTTGTCCTAGCCTAGCCTACCTTAATATTTTCATATCCTATTCTACTTCAACCTTCTCTAGACTAGGCTAGCCTACTCTATCCTATTCTAGCCTAACCTATTCTAGTCTAATCTACTCTACACTAACCTAGCTTAGCCTACTCTACTCTAGCCTAATAGGCTACTCTAGCCTAGCCTAGCCTCCTTTAGCCTAGCTTACCTTAACCTACTCTATCCTATCCTATCCTAGCCTAACCTATCCTAGCCTACTCTATCCTATCATACCCTAGCCTAATCAAACCTACTAGCCTACTCTGTTCTAGCCTAGCCTAGCCAACCTTAACCTAGCCTCCTCTAGCCTAGCCTAGTTTAGCCTATCCTATTCTACTCTAACCTACTCTAACCTAGCTCATCATACTGCAACCTACTCTAGTCTATCTTATCTTGATGTAGCTTAACCTACTCTAGCCTAGCCTATTCTAGTCTAATGTATTCTAGCTAGCCTAGCCTATTCTAGACAAACCTATTCTACTTTAGCCTACGAGGCTACAATAGCCCAACCTAGCCTACTTTAGCCTACCCTCGCCTATCCTATTGTAACCTAATTCATCCTATCCTAACCTATCCTAGCCTAGTATATTCTATCATACCCTAGCCTACTCTAACCTACTAGCATATTCTACTCTAGCCTAGCCTAGCTTACTCTACTCTACTCTACTCTAGCCCATCCTATTTTAGCATATCCTACTCTACTCTTATCTACTCTAGGCTAGCCTATCCTACACTCACCTAGCTTAGCCTCCTCTAGCCTAGCCTACTCTAGCCTACTCTAGCCTAGTCTATTCTAGTCAAACCTACTCTAGCCTAGCCTACCTTAGCCTACTCTAGCCTAGCCTGTTCTAGTCTAATCTACTCTAGCCTAGCCTAACATAGCCTACTCTACTCTAGCATAGCCTAGCCTACTTTAGCCTAGCCTACCCTAGCCTACCTTAACCTACTCTACCCTATCTTATCCTATCCTAGCTTACTATACCCTATCCTACCCTAGCCTACCCTAACTTATTAGCCTACTCTAGCCTAGGCTATGCTAGTATAACCTACTCTAGCCTAACGTAGCCTACTCTAATCTCGCCATGCCTAGCCTAGCCTAGCCTGACTAACTCTACCCTAGCTTAGCTTAGTCTACTTTACTCTAGGCTCCTAGGCTACTCTAGCCTAGCCTACCCTAGTCTAGCCAACCGTAGCCTACTATATCTTATCCTATCCTAGTGTAGCCTAGCCTACTCTACTCGAGTCTAGCCTAGCCTACCTTAACCTTTTCTAGCCTATTATAGCCTATCCTAGCCTAACCTACTCTAATTTAGCCTACCCTAGCCTAGAATACATTAACCTACTCTATCATATCCTTGCTTAATCTATCATGTCTACTCTAGCCTAGCCTCAGTTAGACTACTCTACTCTAGCCTGCCCTATCCTACCTTAGCCTACCCTAGCCTAGCATACCTTAACCTACTCTTTCATACCCTATCCTAGAGTAGCCTACTTTATCCTATCCTAACCTAGCCTACGCTAACTTATTAGCCTGTGCTAGTATAGCTTACCCTAGCCTAACATAGCCTACTCTACTCTACCCTTACCTAGCCGAGCCTAGCGTATGTAACTCTACCCTAGCTTAGTTTAGCCTACAAAGCTACTCTAATCTAGTCTACCTTAGCCTACTCTATCCTATCCTATCCTAGTATAGGGTATCCTCACCTAGCCTACTCTAACCTAGCCTAGCCTAGCTTACCTTAACCTACTCTAGCCTAGTATAGCCTACTCTAGCCTACCCTACCTTAACCTACTCTATCTTAACCTATCCTAGCCTAGCCTACTCTACCATATCCTATCCTAGCATAGCCTACTCTACCATATCCTATCCTAGCCTAGCCTACTCTATCCTATCATATCATAGTATAGCCTATCCTAGCCTAGCCTAACCTATGCTACTCTAGCCTAGCCCAGCCTACCCTAGCCTAGCCTACTCTACCCCACATTAGCTTAGCCTATTCTAGCCCACTAGCCTACTCTAGCCTAGCCTACTCTAGTCTAGTTTACTCTAGCCTAGCTTAGTTTATCCTACTATGTCCTAACCTAGCCTAATCTACTTTGTCCTAGCCTACTCTACTTTGTCCTAGCCTAGCCTAGCCTACTCTAGCCTAGCCCACTCTACCCTAGCCTACTCTAGCCCACTAGCCCACTCTAGTGTAGCCTAGCTTACTCTAAACTACCCTATGCTAGTATAACCTACTCTAGCCTAACCTAGCCTAATCTACTTTAGCCTTACCTAGCCTAGCCTAGCCTAGCTAATTCTACCCTAGCTTAGCTTAGCCTACTCTACTCTAGCCTAGCTTAACCTAGCCTAGCCTACTATGCTCTAACCTAGCCTAACCTAGCCTACCTTAACATACTCTAGCCTATTACAGCATATCCTATCCTAGCCTACTCTACTTTAGTTTACCCTAGCCTAGCCTACCTTAACCTACTCTATCTTACCTTATCTTATCCTATCTTATCCTATCCTAGCCTACTCTATATTATCCTATCCTAGTATAGGCTATCCTAACCTAGGCTAACCTACTTTACTCTAGCCTAGCCTAGCCTAGCCTAGCCTAGACTAGCCTAACCTACTCTACCCCTACAATACCCTAGCCTAACCTAGCTTACTTTAGCCTAGCCTACTATGTCGTAGTCTAACCTAGTCTACTTTTCCCTAGCCTAGACTAACCTAGCCTACTCTACCCTA
>APFE031295247.1:225870-236510 GCA_000404065.3 Pinus taeda
TCTAAATCACAGGAAAAATAAAAATGTGAGAGCATAACACATAAAACACATATACACAGATATTTCCCACTGGATCCGAAAACCGAGACTACAAGCTTGATTTTTCGTTATGTTCCTTTCAATGTTACAATATATATTTATACATGCCGAAGCATCCAATACCATGGACGAAAACCATCACGTCCAAAACCATGGACCGAAAACCATAGGTAGGTTCGCCCAACCTAATATAGGGTCCAAATAAAAATTTCCCGGGCGCCGCCATGGACCCCATAGAGGCTACCCGCCCCACTCAAACCCCCCCGGCTACGTAATTAGTGCAACAAAGGGGGGGCTCCGCCCCCCCTCTAACCCCCCGGTTCACTATGTAGGTTAGTCGTGGAAATAATATAACACAACCCAACAACCATATCGCCAAAATCCTTACCAACAGGGACGGGCTCCTCCTTATGAGCCTGGTTATCGACCTCCCATGCCTTTTAACACTCAATCGCCTTTCTTGCCTACACTCGAGTTGCCAGATGTATCGTGCCTTACAAATGATCTGATCCTTCATTCACCATACTAGTCTCCAGTGTCATCCAAGATACCTCTGGTGCTTGTCGAACTCGTATGTAGACGATTCCGTTTGTCTCCGTCTTTCCCAATGAACCCTCATGGCTGCTGCAACAAAATGGTACATCGAGCTACCTCGAAGTACTTACCATGACTTTAACTCTTTATCCATGGCTTTCATCATGCATTTTCACCTGCCGATTCATTATGAAACTCACATCTATTTGCTCACATCATTTAAGCAAGATATTGCAACACTCATTTGTGATGAATACAAAAATAAGGCACTAAGGCCCACAAAATTAAACCAAGAAATTGGGAGCAAGTTGCCTAAGAAGCCCATAACAAAAATCCTGAAAAATCTATGCAATAAATATAAAGAAAACAGGGAAAGCATGCGAGGAAAATGACCACAACAACTTCCCTATGACAGGATGTTATCATCAAACATAGAGGGATCTAACAGTTGTGGCGTTAATTAGGTCGTGACACATCTAAGAAAGATCCCATGAAACATTAAATCCATAACCAAAACAACATTGCAAGTAAAGAGAATCCCCGAAAAAAGGACCACAACAAAACTTGAGCAAGCATAATAGGCCACAATGAGGAATGCCCGCCACACAAAAATAGCCTTGGTCTCTTAGCATAAGAATAAAATCCTAGCCACTTGGAAGGATAGAAGTACAAAATAGAGGCTCAAACCATCTAGTGTTTCAACTAACATGATTTTAGTAGCACCTTTCTTTAAGGTCGGTAGCCATTGTGGCTATGCCTCTTTATTTTCATCTTGTTTTAAACTAAAAGGTATTATATATGTCTTTAAAGCATTTATTTCTCTCCATAAATGCTTTATTCCACCCCACTTCACATTTATCTCTAACTAAATGATTAACATAATATTTCTCTCCCATTAAGCTAATTTTATTTCTTTTTAACTATTTTCTCCTAAGGAATTTTAGGAGACTTTTAAGGAAGGTCCATCATCTCGAGTTGACCAAAACAACTTTTTTCCTAAGGTGGAAAGGAGTCTTCTAAGTCGATTTCTCTTGTCCTCAATACTCCCAAGAAATATATATATTAACATAATTAAAATAAAATAATAATTTCATCAGCACATAAGTCTTCAGCATGGATTCCATAACCATTCAGTCTAAATATAGTTCAATATCTAAAAATAGTAATTGTTTAAAAGTAAAGGAACAGGGGTATTATAATGCAAATAGCTAAAAAAAACCCATGTGGCTAAAAAGAAGACCATTGCAGAAGGAGATAGCTCAACATATCATAAAACCATTATTGAAACTTTAGGGTTTGTACAAAAAAGATAAAGCCTAGGACACATAAAAGAGAACTCTATAAAATGAGAAATCGGGCCAAAATACTCAATAGCTGAAGGAGAAATAAACTACCCAATGAATACAAAAAAAAGGCACTAAGGCCTTCAAAATTAAACCAAGATATTGGGAGCAAGTTTCCGAAGAATCCCATTAAAAAAATTCCTGAAAAGCTAGGCAATAAATACAAAGAAAACAGGGCAAGCATGTGAGGAAAATGACCACAACAACTTCCCTACGAGGAGACACTAGCATTAAACGTAGAGGGCTCCTGTAGTTGTTGCATTAATTAGGTGGCGACACATCTAAGAAATATCCCATGAAACATTAAAGCCATAACCAAAACAACGTTGGAATCAAAGAGGACCCCCACGAACACGACCACAACAAAACTTGAGCAGGCATAATAGGCCACAACGACGAATGCACACCACAGAAAAACAACCTTGGTCTCTTAGCATAATAATAAAATCCTAGCCTCTTGGAATGATGAAAGCACGAAATAGAGGCTCAAACCATCTAGCATTTCAATGCCCCCCACTATCCTCTCCAGCTCCAACCTTGATATTTGTGAATCCATTATTTTTGTTATGTCATATATAATTTAATTTACGTGACAAATTCATTATTGATATTATGATGACACAAACATTTTATAATTTGATTTATGGGACAAAGTTAATTGAAATTATTTATGAACAATAATTACTTTATAATTTAATCCTATTTTTGTATTTTATAATTTAAAATTTTATTTTATTTTAATTTAAAGTACATCAATTATGTTAATTGGATTTATTTTGAGTGGTTTGGAGGAATAATTTTTATCATGTCATCAATGACTCACAAAAAGCACATTGATTTATAATGAATATATTGTTGTAATGATTTCAAGTTTTTTTGTCAACTAACTTTTTATATTAAATGTTAGAAAATAGAGAGAAAATAGAGAGATATTAAACACAAAACACCAAACACGGTATATTTTATTGATCTCACAAACATTACATATGTAGGAGTACATGACACTTCTAGATTTGAGAATGGTGGATCTAGATTACTAAGAATAGCTAGTACAACTATTCACCTAGGAACTGACATAATTACAACTCACGACAACTTGGAAGTCATGGAAGCATTACCTCCAATATGCTCCCTTAATTCTTACATGACAAAATTTATAGAAACAAACATTACAACAATAAATGTATCTTTGTCATATTTGTCTTATATGGTCATCACTAGCACTCATATCCACTATGAAATCCCATAGTTTCCGCTATTTTCATCACCACACTTTCAAGCTTCCAACATGATCCATTTAACACATAACCACCTGAGGCCATCATTGACGTGCTTTATAGAATTAACACTTCTCAACCACTTGGAGCCCAGTAGGTCATTCTTGATACTGAACCATTTTATGGAACTACTACTATCTATTGAATCCATGACCCTGCTTAGCCTTCATCAGCTATCTAGGATAATATTCTCTGTACAAAATGTCTTCAGCAGATAATTCTACAAATTGACCTCTCATAAAATAACCTATACTGATGCTCCCGAATCACGATGGGTCACACCAGCTTGACATTATTAAGAACTACCTATGACTAATTCTCTCGTAGCATGATAGGTCACATTAGTCTATCGAATAGTTGGCATGTTCTTTGTGGTTTTGCATTTCCTCTTCTTTCCCTTCTTTTCTTACATATGAAAATAATTTTATAAATAAATAAAAGCACTTTTACATCACTTTTTAAATATAACAACCACTCAAACATACAACAATTTACTTTTCCTACCAAACCAAAGTTCTTCTTCAAAGATCCTCATTTACCTCTTTCGTTGACCATTAGCCTTCAAATGCTTTCAACCAATACACCATTGAAAATTTCCATTGTCTCTTCTTTATGTCAAAAATATGTATCACCACTAAAAAGAATTACTTTCACCATTAATTTATTTCATTATTTTCTTTAAGAAAACATTTCTTATAAAACCTTGATATCGAGAGTCATTCCTCTTTGTCGCTCCTCCTTGTCGTTCCTCCTTTTTTAAGTTTTTTGCACGTAGTCTGAATATGAGGTAATTGGATGGGGGGACATAGCAGTTCGATAAGGCAAAAAATTCAAGTAGATTTTTGTTAAGTAGAACCCGTCGGTCTCCAGATTCTTCAGGCTTCTGCAGCAAATTCTCTCGACTCAAAAACATTTTGACTATGGAAAAATATACTAAGATTCCAAGACAGATGATACAATCATGCATTCATCCATGCTAGAATTCATGTGACCTAAAAACTAACCCATATGATAATTATTAAAACTGCCATGGTGTAAAGTACCTCCTGAGCCTACTCGAGAAATTAGCTACTAGGCTTCCTTTCATGTAATCTTTTGTTTGCTTTTTACCGATAAGATTCAACCATTGTCCACATTATATTTAGTTCATCGTTATATAAACACTACCATTCATACCACAATATTCATTTTCTTATTAATTCAATGACAAAAAAAGTGGAATGTAGATTTTTAGGTTCAATGAATATACTTGTATGTTCGGTCAGTATTTTGTCATACTTCATAATTGGGAGAGACGAATCATAGCATGCAGTCAACGAAACTCTTTAACAACCCCCCCCCAACCACAATCATTTGGAAACCCCACAGCAACATTAATGAGACATTTATTTGAGCTTATTGTAACTAGCATGGTTAGATATCATGATTATAATACTATAGGCATACTCAAAAGATGTTACTATTTTAGCAAGATGCAAAAATAGTTAACCAAGCCTCATTATATGACATTCTTGTGACATGCATAACTAACTAGGTTAGCCTAAGTAGATGCAAGTCTTAAGGTGTGCATGGTAATATAACCTGATCCATTGACCATAAACTTACAAATATTGTTCCACAACCATAAACATTTAGTGAGTTATGACACAATACTAGAGATATCCTATCATTATAGCATACTAGGTCCCTTCGTCAACTTGATGATATTCAACTTATATTCACTAGATATCTTACACACCTAGATAATTTTATTTCATAAGTAAAGTTAGTACAAGTAGTTCCATTTATACTCACATACAACATCTAACATGATTAGGAGTCTCCTTGGTCCAAGTATTAATAATTATATATTATGCTTCTACTATTAACTCTGCACCGAATGTAAAAGGAATCACAACCATAAACTACAAGCATTTTCCTAAACATGATTATCCCAGATAAATATACTCATGTATAATTAGTACATGTAAGTCATTCCCATGCCTAAAGATAACACCACATTTACACATATGAGCTAAACAATTTAACAACTTAAAAGTGTCAAAAGTAACCATACAAAAATTTCCATGCAAGTAGTAACTGACCGGAATGGTGGAGAACAACAGTAAATCTACTAATACATAAGCATCTCTGTAATTCATTCAACATTCTCATGGTGAAGAAACTTAAGAAATATTCTTATAGACAAATTTGAAATATAAGAGAGAGTAAGAATCAACATACGAAACATCCATGCAAAAGTATTAAACGAGGAAAGAAGAAGAAGATCACTTGGAGAGCGGAGCACCACCACCCAACTCTGAATCACCTATGATTCCCCCCAAGCTGAGGTTATTTCCATGGATCAATTACGTCCAATTGATTTAATTGCATGATTTAGTTTCCATTAGTGGTGTCCCAGTTTTATTGATTTTTCCATTTGCCTAGGTCTCTTTCTAGAAAATACCGTCTTTATCTCCCACGAGGATTTTCATCATAAAATATTTCATTTATTTCCAATAAATCTTTTATGTTTTTTCCTTGATGGATATTTATTTCCAATCCATTCGATATTATCTAGAATCACATCTAGAAGTTTTCTCATGAAATATTTATCTCTATCCCATTCCTCATTGGGATTTGGCAAGACTCTCATCCCTTGGTGTCTCATTTTTCCTGGTGATGCATTTATTAATTTATTTAATAACATTTTTTTTTCCAATATTGCATATCACACCTATATTTTCTCGGCTTAGGTTTACATAGTCTAACACACAAGGGAAGGGTTTTACATACCCCCCTCCCCACTAAAATTTACACCATCCTTGGTGTATCAATACATCATGTCCTCGTTCACAAGTAGCAGGTTTCTGAATCCATAACTTTCATGTCCTTTGCCTCTGATGCAAGTCTTCATATGTATATCAATTACTAGGAGTGATCCCAGCATATCTCCAACCATGGCTACCTGTAACATTATTTCACAATTTGAGAGAAATTATAGATGCAAAATTTTAACTATGATCAATATCATAATTTGTTACTCAATACTACTAAATAAGTCATTGCTCATTATTCATTTTATCTAAAGAATGAATGTTATCTCCCTGCATTCTTCCAAGCCTTTGTGCTCTTGTCAAACACTTTCTTTTTGCAGCCCCTCTGTATACAATGATTCAACTATCATATTTGCATAACATATCATAATCAGGTTAGTTTATATATAGTCATAACCACATATACTCATCATAATCATAAGTATTCCATACTACAATTAACCATGGTTACTTATTTTTGAACCACTTCTTAATTATCCTTCTTTTTTGCTACCTCCAGGTTAGTTTCCCTCTCATACATCTACCCAATGTCTTCATGCATATTTGCACACAAGGTGTATTATACACATCGATATACATATCACGTTTCAATCATGTAACACATGTAGTCATACAGGTACCGTATGTTTTCCACTATGTTAGTATCAAGCCAAACATTCCTTAATCTATTTCTAGTAAATAGAACAATTGTGCTTAGTTTATAAGGAGTTTTCATGAGCATGATTCATTTCTATAACTAAAGAAATTTTTATGTCAATTGAATATTATTTTTAGATTTCATGTGGTTGTATCACAATATCATTAGTATAGTATTGTATCCATGCATATTTTCATCTTAATTATACCTTCTGCTTAATGTTCTAAAGTAGACTATTAATTCATAATTTTTTGAAGTTTATTAATCGTTAAATCATACTTCATTCTTAACTAATTCATCTCGTGTGATTTACTATTACCATTTTCATGCCTCAACAACTTGTTGTCCATGCATAATTTACTGTAGATATAATCTCATTTCCACTTCATGAGTTATACATGAAAGTTTTACTCCTTTCATTCCTATACCCTTTTATTTGTAGGTACTTATGATCTCAGGGTACCTACATGTTAACACCTTGTCTTTAACATTAAATCATTCTTACCAATTTTATGAATTCCTACATGGTTTATGTGACATTTCTTTTGTTTTATTATTCAACCGAGATACATTATCAATGTATTCTAACAAGATATCCTCCAAAAATTGCTTGGTACAAAATATACATTTCATTTGGTATTATATCATTGTATACCACTTAATTGATGCATTGGTTCATAACATACAATTTGTTCTTCTTATTAATTAGCATGGCTTTTATATTGTTGTATTCAAGGATACTTATAGGTCCCACTATGCACATCCAATGAAATATGAATATGTCATGGTATATAATAACCTGTTAAATTTAGTTCCCCTTAATCACACTTTCTTCCAACCGAAGAACGAATCACATCCCAAATGCATGGTATATAGATGCATTAATGAAAGGATTAAATTGAAAGACAATTTGTACAATTACATAGTCTTATATTATAACATGTTCTCATAATATTAACACTATTTCATGGAACCTTTTACCATGGTATAATACTTAGGGTGGAACCCACTTATTTAACCCCCAACCTCTCATGAGGTATATAATTTCCCTTTGGATTTTTACTTATGAACCAGTTACCTTACTAACATTTAATATTTGCTTCTTTATATAATAATCCCCCGAAGTATTAGGTGGGATTTTTACTTAGCCATGCCCTTTCATAGAAATCATACCATTTATAAGCTGGCCATACTTTAATATTTGCTCTAAATTAATTACCACATATTCTCTAATGAGCATGGTGAATTTCCTTTTTGGTTTTACCATAGTCTAGTTTTATGAGAATTGTGATTCTTTCAATCATGAAGGAAACATATGTAAGTGTGCCACTCAAGTAATCACATCTTCCTCCTATATGCATTACTTTTTATCAATCTTAAACATTGTGTTAATTTGGTGACCATGCTTTCCCATGGTTATCTATTATTTATATACCCTACTCTACATATTTGCAAGCATCATTTTTTCCGAGGCTTAATTTTTGACAACTTATTATGATTTAAGTTCCTCATCTAGAAGGAAACACAATAAGGCACTTCATGGTAACCCTCCACTTAGCATTGTTTTATGCAACATAGCATATCTTCAATTCTTCATGCAATATTTATATACCATAACCATGCTTATTTAAAGAAAATATGTCATCATCATTTTTAAGTCACTTTCTCATTATGGCGTATAGTTTAAGCATGTAATAATGACTTAGTTGTAATATTTTCCACATGACAGTAAGGACTAATAGAAACATAATCATAATTTGTTCATGCATAATTTCCCTGCTTATTTTTGGCACCTACATCCCATGCCAATATATGTTAATATATAACCTCAAATATAGTTCAAGAAACTCAAATCCCATACATGGAGGAAAAGATTAAATATCCATCTTTTATACATATTTGTAAGCATCATTATTCATTTTTTTTCATGATGACCTATAATCATAATAGACAAAAAAATTAAATTCCTTATTTATGAGAATCCTCTATAAAAATACTCATTAGCATGTTAACTCGCATATTACAAAGCGAATAGAGGGCTTATGGTGAGTACATAACGATGATAAGCCCTCACTCCATAACGATTTCTACATTAAAATGATATTACATAATGAATAACCATATTAAAGGAGTCGTGTCTCAATGCATAACTGCCGTTTGTGCACAACCTTTGGCATGATGAGAATTATCCACCATTATATGTTATGATCTGTACTACATCTACAAATTCTTATGCTATGAAAGTGTATTATGATCACACCATCATCACACATACCACAATATCACACACCCGCATGCTATGGCATTTATCTACACTATACTTATTCTTATAAAAGTTCCCCAAAATTTGATTGATTAACCACACATTCATTTTGAACCAGAACGTACCACTAATTAACTCGATCCCTTTTCTCATTCTTTTTGTGCACACAAAAAAATTTCAAAATCTATTATCAAACTAACTAAATTTTAAAGTCAAGCATACTTTTGTTACCGAACCTTCACATAGCTCACATATTTTCAAACTTAAACAATCATTTCCTGTTTGTTGGAGCTATATATCCTTATTGAAATAATATTTCAATCTGCGCAAAATTTTTTGAAATGTCGATCAACATTATTAGCACACTTTATAATTAAATTAATTTTATTTAACCCCCAAATAACCTTACATGTGGTTCTTCCTGCCTTTTGTTTCCTTACAATAGTTTTATTCAAAACATTTTTGCAACATTCAATACAACAACTTTAGATCCTTTTAAGTTTTGTATCATAATATTACCACAAAAACTCTTACATCAAGCTTCAAGGCCATAAAGGCTGACAACTCCATTGGCCCATATGGAAAAATAGTTATGTCATCCTTTGGTTTACAAGGTCAAATAAGTGAGATGATTCAATGGATTGAATATGAGTGTACTTGGTTACGAGAAAATTTATGAGGACATTGATTTTGTAATTTTCTCCTACAAAGTTGGAACTTTGAGCATGCGTGACCTCATTCATACTACTGAAAAGTAAAGACAAATATATGTTGGGCATAACCATCGGCCTCGATGCTGAGAGTGTTAAAGAATGCTAGAATCATCAAGGCCAAAGTAATGAATTGACTTTAGAGTGAATGGAAGTAAACAATTATGTTACTATTAATCTAAGACTTGAAAATATCATCTAAAGCAAACCATGCTCCAAACATTTGAGGGCCCAAAGTAATAATTTCATTAGCTCATCATAAACAATAAACTTTGACCTGAAAACTTTGAAAATATTTACAGATATGTTGTTATGAAACCAGCTCAAGAAAAAGATAGAAAAGATAGATCAACGCCTTAGAATTCAGCCTCTTTGAGGGGGCACCCTCCTTTACATTACATAAATGAACAATTCTTGGATGATTCAAATTACAAAACCTCCTTTCTATATATAGGAGTCTAAGGAGTCACAATATAACCCAGCCGACCTAACAATAATAATATAAAGCCACAAATATAACAATAGAGGGATTCTATGGGGCTCATTAATAACAATATGGGGATAGTAGGGGCACAACAATATTAATAAGGGATACAACTACAATAGTAATGGGGTAATCACTAGTATTATAGGGACCCAAAATGCCCCTCTCCTACAAAAATGTGTTGTCCTCAATGCTTGAGTAGTTCTGGATGCTTCTGTATAAAATTTTCATCCTCCTATGTGGAATCTTCAGTGGATAAGTTCTTTTGCTTGATAAGATACTCTAAAATTGATCTATTTTGTAGTTGTCAAGTTCTTGTTTATTTGACTGCTTCCGGTTCCAATATAATGTTTCCTTCCTCGTCAAGTTCTGGAAATATTGTTTGAACTGGGAGCTTGTCTCCTATAAACTTCTTTAAACACGAAACATGGAAAACTGGGTGCAATCGAGAAGCTACAAGAAGCTCCAATTTGTATGCCATAGTACCAATATTTTGCAACACCTTATACGGACCATAATACTTTGGTGATAATTTAT
>APFE031295247.1:259777-279319 GCA_000404065.3 Pinus taeda
TAATAACAATAGTGGGCTTCTATGGGGCACAATAGTAACAATATGGGCACTACATGGGTACATTAATATAATAAGTGGGTTGTACTAATAACAATAAGGGGTTACACTAGTAGTATAGTGGCCTAACAGCCACCCTCTTTCATTATTGTCCACCTCATTCACCATAACTTGTCACCTCGTCTTCCATTCCATAGATATGGTGTTGTTTATGGCTACCATTTTAGGATGCTTAAAGAATTAAGATTTAGGGTAGAAACACCATTTCCCTAATGACTCAGCATACCCTATTTTGTGATGCAATCAATCATGGACTCCAGCAATAAAGTCAAGGAAGGAAATTCCCAGCAATTGTCTCACCATGGGCTGATCAGGATCCTCATTAAGGATGCCCTCCAAAGCCTTTGGATCCCTATAACATGGTCAGTACTCAGAGACTTACCAACAGAGGATGACATTAAAACCCTCACCTATGATGTTAGTCCTTATGTGAATGAGGAGGAGACAAAACAAGAAGAAGAAGATATAAAGATAGATGGGGATCAGATGGATGAAGAATGAGCTAATACAGAGGAACATGATGAAACAGAAGAGATGGAGAATGATGTTGAAACACAGGAGGAAACGAAGGAAGAAACTAATGGAGATGAGAAAGAACAACAAGAGGAAGAAGATAAGAAAAATAGACAGGAAAAAGGCATTGAAACAAAAGGGGAAGAAAATGGGGAGGAGTCACCTAAGGTGTCTTCAGAGGTCCCTAAGAGGAAGACAATAGTTCCCTTCATTCCTCTTAGCACCCCAGTCAAGAAAAATGGGAAATAGGGAGGAAAACCCTTCTATATTTCAAAATAATAAAGTGGACAAGAATCAAATAAGGGAAGCCATAAATATGAACAAAAATCCCCATTGACATTGAAGATTCCCCTACACCAAGGGACAGAGAAGTAATAATGAGAGATCAACTTGAGAGGGAAAATGCATGGCTAAGAGGACAACTGCAGGAAAGGGAAAACCAACTAGCATGTATGGCCAGCCTCTCCTTGGAGGTCATCTAGTGTAGGATGCGAGCTAAATCCTAGGCTGTTTACCTCAGAGAACAATGGCTGCAATTTCAAGTTAAAACATTAGCAGAAAGGGGAACCATGCCATTTCAGGACCACATGTAGTTTATTGATCTTTGTGATCAAATTACACTAGAGGATCAGGAAAAAATGGTAGAGTTTTACTTGCACAACAAGGCCCTCATAGACAAGAATGTTCAGGATCCTAATGCTAAGCTAGGAGATCTACAATTAATGGCTTTGGCATCATCGATGAACCATGAGGAGTCAAGGGCTGCAGAGATGAAAAGGATATTGGCCAAAGAGAAGAATGAATCTCTTTTCATCAGAGTTAAACAATCAAATCCCAAGGCCCTAATCAACACCCATAATCTAATTTCAAATGATCCTCACCTCGCACCTAGATATCTTGTTGCCCAAGAGCAAGAAATTTAACATTTTGAAGATATGTTTAAGCTACTAGGAGATGATAGTATACATGCCTACTCAAGGAGATGGAACACACTGCCACACAACTTGAAAATCAGAGAATATTACTCCCCTCAATGGTTGAGAGAGGCACTCAACAGAACACCTATGTAAGACCAATCAATGCAAAGGTTGAAGCCCCATTGGATGGGCCTAAAACTCACTCCACCACTACTACTAGGAATGCTAGAAGGAAGAAAAGAAGAAGAGGAAAACAGGCAGTGGGAAGAAGTAGAAAGGAAAGAAGGTTTCTATGAACAAGAAGAAGAGACCACAGTAGAGGAATGGGATGTCACAGAGGCTACCAGAGCCATGAAGGACATGGACATTCACTAAGTTGCTTAGAGGATGAGCAACACTTTCAGTAGGGGGTGATGATGAGTCACATCATTGGGTAATTATATGGGATTTAATTCACCTCCTAGCTTAGTCAAACTAGCTATTCTCACAACTTATTGCATACTTTTAATTATATTTTTTTTGTGAGATGAGTTAGAGTTGGATATTTTTGCTTGTGGTCTAATATGCATGTAATGTGGAATTAAAGGATAAAAAAAAGGAAGTTAATCAAAGACGTTGGTCAAAACTCAAATGGGACAAGGGAGAGGAATTATAGGAGGGGAATCCTCCTCATTTTCTACCCCTCCATTCAAATATTCCTCCATCATCTCGGAGTGCAACCAACCAAATCATGAGGACTAGAAGGTAGTCGAGAAAGTGGAAGTCAAAGCACTAGTTTATCTCTACTTTCAAAGATGAGCCTCCCTAATTTTAAGGAAGTCGTTGGAGACTTCAGTCATATAGGTAGAAAGGCCTAGGACATCAATATGATTCATACTTTTGATTGTTAAACTTTACTTTATTTTCATGTTGCAATACTTGTGACACTTCTTGATGTAATCCATTGTTTTGATAATAAGAATGAATTTTGTTTTAAGCCAACACTGAGTTAACTCAGAGCGCTGAAGCTCTTATGTTAGGGCCCAACCTTAGCAGCTAAGGCTCCTCTTTATTGTACATGTATGTTACTGTATATTCATGGTTTAATTGTTCATTTGCTTAAGTAGCTGCATTTCCATTACAGGAGGGTAGCGTAGATTCATGGTTTAATTATTCATTTGCTTAAGTAGTTGCATTTCCATTATAGTAGGGTAGCGTAGATTCATGGTTTAATCGTTCATTTGCTTAAGTAGATGCATTTCCATAACAATAGTGTAATGTAGATTGGTTGTATTTTAGTTTGCTTCTGTTTGTGCCTTTTTATTCAGTTTGCAGGTTAGCAAGAATTATACCCGTAGATTTCCTTTCACAACGACCCCGAACAACCAACGTCAACCGCGTGTCGCATAGCTTATTCGTATTCATTTCAACATTTGACTTTATGCACTCCAAATCTCCACCGTCGATCTTCCTATCTTGATCTGATGGCTATCGCATCGTCTCAATACTTTATGCACTCCCAAATATCCACTTTCAGTTTGTCCAGCTTGATCCAATAGCTATCGCATCGTCTCAATACTTTATGTGCTCCAAATCTCCACCGTCAATCTGTCTAGCTTGATCCAACGACTATCAGGAAATCTTGTGTGGATTCTTGCATGACCAATATCTGTCTGAGAGCACACGAGAAAAGTGGTTTTCTCGTGTTACCTGTCACCTAGTTAGGCTAATCACATAAAATTTTGGAATTTTGCATATAACCTTGAGGGCACATGAGAGACTGCTTAGCACCTACGGAAACTAGATCCATCATTTTGCACATTTTTAACCCTTCTGTTACCGCATGAATTGATGTGATCCATCCATCTATTCACTTCATTGCTGTGATATGATCTCTGCCATTCATCTCCTATTTAACCTTGTTCATCCATCTATTCACTTGACTTACGTGATAAGAACTCTGCCACTCATCTTCCACTGGTCCTATTCATTCATCTATTCACTAAATCGCTCGTGATAAGATTTCCTTCGCTCATCTTTCGTTAACCATGTTCATTCATCTATTCACTAAATCACTCGCGATAAGGTTTCTGCCTTTCACCATCCGATTAGTCATGTTTGTCCATCTCTTGGGTTAACCTCCCACGATAAGATCTCTGCCATTCATGTTCTAATTAGTCATGTTTCTTGATCTCTTGACTTAATGATGCAGGAGCATCAAGGCCATTTTTCATTTGTAAATATGTGATAAAAAGGGGGTGTGACAATTTTAATATTTTATAAATTAAATTGTTATTTTTAACAAAATAGGAGATAATTATGAAAAGTGAGGATTATGTAAATATTCTTTTTCTAAATAAAAGGATATGAGAGAAATACTTTAGGAACAAAATTTGGGATAGGATTTATATGTATGGGATTAGTTGAGAAAATAAGGGGATGAGAGATTTTTCTAAGTATTAATTTATAAATTAGTTTCAGAGGATCCTTAGGGATTCAAGAGTGATTTTAGGATTTTGTTGAGAAGTTGAAGGGATTGAACTTAGACTAGATCATTCTAAATTTTATAAATTATCAAGCCTAAAAGGCATTGAGATCAGGAGAAAGTGTGGGATTGAGAGTAGACTTGAACAACAAGGCTGTAAGCCTTCAGCAAGTTGTAATGGCTACGACTGTCGAATATCTGGCCACGAAGAAAGTTTGTAAGTATTTATATGATAAGTGTGGTTTTTAGACATTGAGTGTTGATTTTCTAAAATTGTTTTGTTGAGTCATGTGCACTTGTATTTGAATGTGTTTATGAATTCAAAGGCGTGGAATGGTATACAATGATGATGGATCATCTGTTTATTGTGAACACTCTATTATAAGCATGTTGGAATGGCGTTGTTGATTGAATAATATAACACGTTGAATGCAGTTGAAAGCATGATAAATTGTTGCTGTGGAAATATCGATGTAAATCGAAATTGATTAAGCATTTGGTGAAGTGTTAAATTGGTGTTTGCTGTATGTAGAGCTGAATTTGTGAATGATGCCTTTGATAAGCCATTACCATTAATAATGATTGTGTTCAGTGTGTTGCGCGATGAGAATTGGGTTACAGGTCAAAAGCGCAGTGGAGAACCAATCTATCGTGGATGTGATAATTTGATCCTAAGCTAATACTTGAAGGAATTGCCCACAGTTTACAATACAGGGTAGACGGATTATTTCACAAAAAGAAATTAAATATTGGAAATCACTCTTGTTTCCATGCAACAGGTGCATAAAGTCCAAAACTTGCAAGTTTACATATGTGAAATACTTGACGAGTATTGGTGAGTAAACCCAAACTCCAGCCAAGGAATGGCAGAGATAAGAAGTCTGAAGATCCAGAAGTAAAACTAAACTCCAGCCGAAACTTGCAAGTTTATGTATGTGTGAAAGACTCTACGAATATCGCGAGTAAAACCAAACTCCAATGGAGATTCTGGTTGTTTATTTAAATGCCTTCACGTATAAGAGAATAACATTGATGGGCGTAGAGTTTGTGATGTGGAATTGAAGCACGACTTCACCTTTATTGAATTTAGCGATCCTCATGATGCGGATGAAGCAAGATACTATCTTAATGGAAGAGATCTCGATGGGAGTTGCATTGTTGTGGAAATTGCGAGGCATTGATTTTTTTGATTTGGGAAAATGCTTCTAAGTTTTTCCAGATGTTAAGTCTGAGCTTTTTGGGACCGATTGTTATTCTTCGTATATGGACGTTTTGTGTGTTTTATGTCATGGCAGAGTTATGCGAAGTGTGGTTGTTTCAGTGTTGTTTTTGGATTTTGCCAATTAGATTACAACTATTGATGAAGCTTAACAGTTTTATCTTCTTTTTGGATTTGGGGCAAATGTTGAGATGCATGTTTATAAGCATAGTGTATAAATATCCTGGTTATTGCAAGCCTTACCTGCATCATTTGGTATAAGAGCTAGAATGCTTTGTTGAAGATGTTTATTTTTTTTGAGAACTGAAGTGTGATGAATGATTGAAAGGAAGATCAGATTTTTAAATTTGATATGCAAGCTACACAAATGCAGTGAAGAAGATTTCAGAAGTGGAAAGAAGACAAGACCATGCAGGATCTTAAAGGTGAGATGATTTTTTTCATCTGAAATTTATGATTTAAGTTTATGGTTGCAGAGAAGATGATGGCAGTGAACCTAGCATTCAGCTGAAGGCTGGATAGGGAGGAAAATTGCAGTGTCCTGAGGAGAAAAGTGAGTTGAAGAGATAGCCTGGAGAGAGCAGAGGAGTGCTCAGGAGGTTCCAGAGGCAGTGAACCAGTACTTACCAAAAGACCAAGTGAGGAGAGCTTGGTGAGGTAAGTGGCAGAAAGATAGATTGTTGTTGCAGAGGCTAGTACAACTCATGGTGAGTGAGAAACTCATGGAGAAGATGATCATGGAGGATCAGAGAAGAGGTTCAGAGAAATGCCATAGAGATGAGATGACTGCAGAAGTTCGAGAAGGAAAGATTGCAGTAATCAAAGTACAATTGCAAGTACTGGAAGAATGGCTGCAAGAGCAGGAAAATCAGAATAGAAAATGGCTCTTTCCACTGAAGGGAAAGAGAGTGATTTGGAAACAATTGCAGAGGAGGTTGAGGCAAATTGTGGTTGCCTTGTTGAAAAAGGAACTTAGAGTTCTTGAGCCAGAGATGGAATTTGAAGATTCCACATGCAGATATGTTCAAAGGAAAATGTTGGAGGAACCAATCAAGACTAAAAAGTCTTGTGGTTTTAAAACTAATGATTTGTGTGTGTTTACAGGTACATTACAAGGAGATGAGCAAGCTTTAGAGTCTATTCAGGAGAGAGAAGAGTTGAATCTGAAGGTTGTTTAGATCGATGCTGAGATAGCGAGATCTCAGAAGGAAATGAAGACAGAGGAAGCATAAATTAATAAGTACTCTGAAAAAGAAAGCAGTGATGCTTTTGCTGTCACAATATAAGAGAAAATTCTTGTGGATGTTGAAGAAGAGAATCAGTCTTAAGTGCAGATAAGGGAAGTAACAGCTGATACTGTTGAACATTTTTTGCAAACTAAAAGTTTATGTATGAATACAAGTGATAATGATATGCTTCAACAATGCTACAGAGAAATTGCATTGTTAGAATATTTGTCAATGAATTTAGAGTATGATAGAAAGGTTGCAGCAGACGAAAGAGTTCAGTACAGTGAACGAGAGCAGAACGACATCTTGGAGATAGATGGAAAGAAGGCAAGAATAGATGATAGTCTCATGGTGAATGCAAATCAGCATACTGATGTGTTGACAAAGGAGTTGGGAAGGAACTCAGAGCAGCATACTGAAGTGTTGCCAGGGAAAGCTGAGAAGAAAACTAGTGAAGATTTGCTGAGTCCTGAAGAAGGCTTGGAACTGCAGAGAGAAAACTTGGTGGTTGATTATGATTTTGATGTTAACAATTTGATTGTGTTTACAGGTGATGTTGAAGACAATCCATCATTTGAGATTGTCTTGGAAGAAGAAGAACTGTTGTAGGTAGAAGATAAGACAATCATGTCTCCTATGTAGAAGCTTGTTAGCGTGGGTGACAAGAAAGAGTTGGTTTGTTTGTATAGCCAAGAGAAGACTGGTGGGAAAAACTTTAGAGTTGCTACAATAGTACAAGATGAAGCTACAGTATTTGCAAAACTTGATTGGATTGCCAGAATCAATCAAGATGATAATGGACAATTACTGAAGATGGTCGAAAGAGAATATGGAGATTATGCTGGATTTAATTTGTAGCATGTTGATGAAATGCTGAAATATTTGCTGGAGACATCTAAACCAGAGAAAAAAGTTGCAGATGAAATTGCAGGTGACAAGCAAAGGAATGTTGCAGAAGGACAGGAAGTTTGGGAGGCCACAACATCCATAGTGACAACTAGAGCAACATGTGGGGCGACATTTATGGTGATAGCTGAGACAACACTGACATCGGAAATATCTTTGGGGGCACTGAAGCCTTATGTTTTTTATTCTAACAATTGTTTTGTTAGTATAGGTCTTATTGAAGATGTTGGAGAAAATTTGTTAGACAAAGAAATTGAACTGATGAGGCGGATGATGATGAAAGTATCCTGGAAGAGGCCAGTAGCGATAAAACAAAAGGAAAGCAGCAAAAGAAAGAAAACAGAAGATTGTGAAAGCCTAGTCAGTGGAGCGATGCAGCGTAAAGTGTGGAAACCTGGAGAAGAACATCAAAAAGAAGTAGTGGCAAGTGGAAAGTTACAGCACAAGATATGGGATCCAGGCATACATAGATCCGAACACATGATCAGGGGATCATGATTAATTTTAAGGTTGGGTGTCTGATGCAGGAGCATCAAGGCCATTTTTCATTTGTAAATATGTGATAAAAGGGGGGTGTGAAAATTTTAATATTCTATATATTAAATTGTTATTTTTAATAGAATAGGAGATAATTATGAAAAGTGAGGATTATGTAAATATTCTTTTTATAAATAAAAGGATATGAGAGAAATAGTTTAGGAGCAAAATTTGGGATAGGATTTCTATGTATGGGATTAGTTGAGAAAATAAGGGGATGAGAGATTTTTCTAAGTATTAATTTAGAAATTAGCTTCAGAGGATCCTTAGGGATTCAAGAGTGATTTTAGGATTTTGTTGAGAAGTTGAATGGATTGAACTTAGATTAGATCATTCTAAATTTATAAATTATCAAGCCTAAAAGGCATTGAGATGGGGAGAAAGTGTGGGATTGAGAGTAGGCTTGAACAACAAGGCTGTAAGCCTTTAGCAAGTTGTAATGGCCAGGACCGTTGAATATTTGGCCACGAAGAAAGTTTGTAAGAATTTATATGATAAGTGTGGTTTTTAGACATTGAGTGTTGATTTTCTGAAATTGTTTTGTTGAGTCATGCGCACTTGTATTTGAATGTGTTTATGAATTCAAAGGTGAGGAATGGTATACAATGATGATGGATCATCTTTTTATTGTGAACACTCTATTATAAGCATGTTGGAATGGCGCTGTTGATTGAATAATATAACACATTGAATGCAGTTGAAAGCAAGATAAATTGTTGCTGTGGAAAGATCGATGTAAAACGAAATCGATTAAGCATTTGGTGAAGTGTTAAATTGGTGTTTGTTGTATGTAGAGATGAATTTGTGAATGATGCCTTCGATAAGCCATTACCATTAATAATGATTGTGTTCAATGCGTTGCGTGATGAGAATTAGGTTACAGGTCAAAAGCGCAGTGGAGAACCAATCTATCGTGGATGTGATAATTTGATCCTAAGCTAATACTTGAAGGAATTGTCCACAGTTTACAATACAGGGTAAACGAATTATTTCACAAAAAGAAATTAAATATTTGAAATCACTCTTGTTTCCATGCAACAGGTTCATAAAGTCCAAAATTTGCAAGCTTACATATGTGAAATACTTGACGAGTATTGGCGAGTAAACCCAAACTCCAGCCAAAGAATGGCAGAGATAAGAAGTCTAAAGATTCAGGAGTAAAACCAAACTCCAGCCGAAACTTACAAGTTTACGTATGTGTGAAAGACTCTACGAATATCGCGAGTAAAACCAAACTCCAATGGAGATTCTGGTTGTTTATTTAAATGCCTTCACGTATAAGAGAATAACACTAATGGACGCAGATTCCATGATGTGGAATTGAAGCATGACTTCGCCTTTATTGAATTTGATCCTCGTGATGCGGATGAAACAAGATACTATCTTAATGGAAGAGATCTCGATGGGAGTTGCATTGTTGTGGAAATTGCGAGGCATTGATTTTTTTGATTTGGGAAAATGCTTCTAAGTTTTTCCAGATGTTAAGTCCGAGCTTTTTGGGACCGATTGCTATTCTTCGTATATGGACGTTTTTTGTGTTTTATGTCATGGAAGAGTTATGAGACGTGTGGTTGCTTCGGTGTTGTTTTGGGATTTTGCCAATTAGATTACAACTATTGATGAAGCTAAATAGTTTTATCTTCTTTTTGGATTTGGGACAAATGCTGAGATGCATGTTTATAAGCATAGTGTATAAAGATCCTGGTTATTGCAAGCCCTACCTGCATCACTTAACCTCCCGCAATAAGATATCCTCCATTCATCTTACGTTAGTCATATTACTCCATTATTCACTTAGCCTCCCACGATAAGATCTCTTCCATTCATCTTTCGTCACCCTTATTCGTCCATCTATTCACATAATCTTCTGCGATAATATCTTCGCCACTCATCTCCCATTAATATTTTTCCTGATCAACCCAATGATTCCTATGCACTTCTGACTTGTTACGTCCTTCTTTCACTGATTTCGATCTTCGCTTGCTCTTTCGCTTGATTCCCTGCATTCTTGATTTTACCAAAACACTAAAAACGTGAAAATAGACTTAGTCAAGTTTCCTTGTTTGGTTTGATTCTCTTTACTTCTATAACTTAGATAGCAACATTAGGTTAGTGTTGATTTAACGATTCTTCTCAGTTTAGCTATTTAAATGGTTAATTAGGATATGGTGTGATTTAGTATTACATGTTGTTTTCTTCATTACCATAGTAGAATAGTTCTCTTAGAATAGATTTTCTCTTCTTCCATCAAAGAATGAGGGTTCTTATGACTTTATAGATGTCTGGCTTGGAATCCCTGGGATCTCTTGCCAGATGAACAAGTGACAACAGGAAATACATTCACTTGTACATGTGCATATAGCACTGACACCTCCAAGTTTGTATGAACCTCGGGTTGATAAGTAAAGCCGATAGCCCAGGAGTTGCAGCATCCTTGCTGCAATACTGGTGCTCACCAACCTCCCTTTCAAACTTATCTAAGAAAGTATCTACCTCACTTAACACATCATAATTAGGGAGATCCCTCACTTTTGTCAATATGCAACACAACGATCTTGTCATCAGATTACAATTCAGCATCGTTACCTCGTGTAACGAATTCTAACATCACTCTATCTCCTCATCATAATGTGACGTATAGGAGGATTTGTGTTCCCATGAGATCCATTGATCCGTGGTGGGATTTACCCAATATTTCTCTCGCACGGTTATTTTATAGATGCAATCCAAATCATCGTCACTTTCATAGTCGTGCACTGGCTCTATATAACACGGTCCCTCAGCAAGGCCCAAAGGTATAACTATGCGGAAAGACTTCTTCTCAGAAATCATCTTGCACTTCTTCAGATTAATGACCCCATTAATGTGAGTGGCCCAATCAATTCCTAAGAGCGTGGGGTAGGGATTGTTGTAATCAAAAATCTCTATCGCTTCAAAGTCTACTAGCACACTCACTCCCTCAATATCCAGAGTGATTCCCTGTAATCTTCCCATAGGTATTATCTTCTATTGGTTCGCCATTCACAACTGAATAGTACACCACTACAGCATAGGCCTTTCCATGCACTCCCTTGTATGCTTTGGTAGAACGTTCACATCCGATCCTAAATCCAGAATTACTTGGTCCATCTCATATTCTCCGATCTACATAATTAACCTCATTTCTCTTCCCAACCTTGTCGTATGTTTTCCAATCTTTTGGATTACACGCGGTTCTCCTAGTGTAGTCCCATCACATCTATTAATGAGTTCTTGTAGTCCCTTTACAGCCTTACTATCATGCAATAGCTTCATGCATGTTTCCAGGAATGTCGTAAGCATAAATGGGTCCATTTTCGACTCCAATCTATCTTTTCTTCCTAAAGTGGAGGCATCAGTCAAGCTCTACTTAGATTCCATCAAGGTTTCCTTAGTGTGCTCCAGATCAAACTTTACTTCTATGGTTAGAGCCTTACGAATCCAAGTATTATGTTCGAGTTGTTTGGCTTTATCATCTCCCATCACGATTCCACTTCGGAGCACAATGCTCACATTTGGACCTTCCTCGCATGGCTCAAACCTCATCATCTACAAGTTTTGAGTCGAGGGAGGTGGTGGCGCTGCCTTGTCACGTATCTTAGTTATCAACATAGGAAAATCTTCTTTTCATGATCAAAAAGGTACAATACAAGCATGACAGATGCACTAGGTTCATACAATCATGGGTATAATGTCCTGGTCTTCCGTAATTGTAGCATATCATCTTTCCGTGACCTCTTATAGGTCCTCCTCCACCTTGGCCTCATCCACGCCCTTGAAATCCTATTCCCACCACTCCTGCATTTTGGTATAGGGGTCGCATTTTAGCCTGAACTCTATAGGTGGGAGTTATATTATCCATCAGCTCATAGCTTCTACAAGTGCACTCATCGTGTCCAACCAATCTACAAAAACAACAAAACAATTGTTGCGAATTCTGCATGTACTTCTGTAACAAATGGCAGTTGTTCATTACATGCTTTCCTCCTATTTGACAAATCATGCACCACAAACCAGGTGTCAGGCTAGGTCCTTCTTGTGCCTCTAGTCTTAACAACATTGGTCCTCCTCCCATGAGGTAATTTGTGAACACTGGGAAGTGGTCCTTATCATGACCCTGACCCTTGAATTTTATGCACCATACCTCTTCACTCACTTTTGGTTGGGCTGTCCTATCCTGTTTTGGATTCTACATCTCAAGGCATAAGTTTTTCAACTGCCTATGGATCTGCTGAACTCCCAAGTTAGGATCTTGCATTGGGGTTTCATGAAGTCTCATCGCAATCTCTAAATACTCTTCCTAATTCATTAACTTCTGCTTCAATAGTGCACTCCTCGGATATGGGATTAGTCACACAACATACCATTTGCGGTGTTGTCCATCCATCACATTCATATTAGCTTCATGAATCATGCACTTCAGGCTCTAATCCATCTCCCAAGGAGTCTTACCTAGTAGCATTGTGATCTCTTTAAATCTAATGATCGACTATGCTTCTGACTTCGGCCTATTAAATTATTTTTTTAGTGCAATTTGGATATCCATGATTCCCGCATTCCGATTATCATTGGAGTGCGTAATATACTAGGCCAGAATGCAGTCTTGTAAGGCGCTGACCAGCACGAATTTCTTTATATTATCATTTGTAACTCCCTGTGGTTCCCATACCACCCTTATCGCGAACCAAAACTTGTTCGGATCTTCATTTCCTACTCCCTTGAACACAAGCAACTTTATCTTGCTTTCCATATTCACTCACAGTGGTGGTGGAGGTGGTACGAGTGAAGATGGAGGTGAAGGCAGTGAAACTGGTGGTGGTGTAGGTGGGGGTAATATGCGTGGAATCCTCTGCCTTATCAAATTGATGACACTTCATGGAGAGACCTTTGCAAGCTCTTCCTCCTCTCCTCACAGAGGTGAAATCAAAGGGCTATTGTTTGGTCCCTTACTTCCTTCGTTTTTGTCGTTTTTTCCACTTCGCGTAGCTCCGAACATCAAGGTAATTGTATAACCCTATTTTCACACAATAAAATTTTAATCCAAGTACTCAGAGACTTTAAGTACTTACCTCATAGTCCTTTGAGAAAGTGTCGCTCTGCCTCACTCTAGCTAACTGAATTATTTACTGCGAACTCAGTAATGAATCCTCCTATAATCCAATCGAGACAGTGATCAACAACATGCACAATCCTATCCTCCAATGCTTCCAATATACGCACCAACTCTGGAGTCCACACAATAGGATTGTTGAGCTACCACCTTCCTTGGCTATCTGCTAGCTTTGTGATCCACTCATACAACTCAGTACGGAAGGATGCAAAGAAGATTTTGTGGATCTTTGTGTACAGGTAGCACCCTAATTCTTCACTCTAATGTGGTTTCAATTTTTTCATGTTGCTCATTGCTCATTCATGACATTGGTTGATTGCTCTCTCTTAGCATACCCTTCTCAGTGTCCATAACTGACCCCTTCTCGTTCGCTTCATATTTTTTGTTATTGCTCTATTTGGGGTTATTCCAACTGCGACTAATATAAATTAATAGCAGATGCATATGTTTCACAAGCTCACAGGAGATACCACACTGGCTAAGCAATTGTTACTACAGATATCTATTTCAACAGGATATGTATTTGGCTCTAACTGGAACATATAGCCTAGACCATGTACATGGGTATGTTGAACATGTCTTTTGGAAATTTAAATCTCAGTGAGGGATAACAACAACCTGAGTATAAATTATTTTTCACCTACTCAAATATCCAACAATTGAGATTGTTCAAAACTTTCTCCCATTATTTTTGGGAGCTTCCAAATCATTGTGAGAGTCATTTTTCTTTTTGTTGTCTCTATAATTTCCCTTTATTTATCTTTTTTCTCTTTTCCTAGAAGAAAACCATGAAATTTCTGAGTATCTACAAATTGTTCGAGAAGTTCATTGTCCCAGTTTATCTTTAACAACTTTGATCAAAAGGTAGACATTTCGATCCCTAGAAGGGCCATTTTTATTTTTCTCTCACAATAAAGCAATGTGTAAGTCACTACAACAAATCTCTGGGTATTGAGTGCTCTCCTTTTCTTGATAAGAGAAAAAAGATATTCTTAACAATTAAACCCAGTCAATAAGCTAACAACGTACAAATTTATACCATTTATAGTGAGTAAATGATCATTACTAATATTATAAAGAAAGATTACAACTACCACAAAAAAGAACATTATCAAATGGAGATGATATTATGGGGTTGTGCAATGTTATCCCAATGAGAATGAGTCTACTCACAATGGCTGCATTAATCACAGTAGCCTATGAGAACTTGATTCATGGTTTGAAACTTACCTTGTATTTTTACTAGTATTCATAACATTTTTAGGCTTTGAAAATCTCGATTAGTTGCTTGCTTGCAAGCCAAACTTGAGATACAACCTGATAGAAAAAGGTATCCAATTTGTTTTTGCACCTATCAAGCTGAAGTTCAGGAAATTTGTATGTTGATTAACTAAAGGTTGAAGTTGAAGTGGTTGCCCTCTTGACCTCACCCACTGGTCCACTACAAAGGGATTTAGAGCCTGAACTGAAGTTTGAACAAAAGCTACTCAACAGCTGGAAGTTTGACCTCTGGACTTGACAACTTGAGGTTTAAACTATATGAACTTGGTGTTTAACTTGTTACTAATTAGAAACATAGAGTCTTGTTGCTTTATTGGCCCATTAGGAAGTATTCATGCTATCTAGATTGTGCGTCTGACACTCTGTAATGATGAGGAGTACACTAAAGAAGTTTTTATTTCTATTTTTAAATTGTTTTGTCTTTGCATATTTATGTTATCTCGTTTTCAATTATGTCACCATCAAGAAATATTGTAAAGCAGTGGGCTTACAAGGAACGTGCCCAACCGTATATATTCCTTCTTCCTTAGAATTTTCATTTAGTCATTTATTTTGTAAAAAGTAATATAATAATATTATTTTTGGCATATTTATTTGTAAACATTCGAAACCATCTAGAAATATAAATTATGAAGAAAAAATTATACTATTAGTGTTTTGTCCATGCAGGGCTAAAAGGAATAAATTTGGGTTACTAGAGAAACACAAGTACTATTTACTTAAGGCTCGTGATTATCACAAGAAGTAGGAAAACATCCACATATGCCATGCAAAATTTCTTTATATATTCCTTTTTTGATAAATTATTTTTGGGTTGAAATTATTTCTCATAATGTTTGCAAATAGGAAAAGCTACATGTAATCACCCATAATATTCTTTCTTTGAAATCACATGGATCCACAGTGGCATCTCTCATTTATGATATAGTTGTCTATGTAATTTATATGTATTGACGTGCATTTTCTTATGCATGTTCATATGTTAAATTGTTTGTATGATTTTCTTCACTGTCTTTCCTTCTGATAGTTTAGAATGTTATTGATAATGTAGAGGCTTCGAGAGAGAGAACCATCTTGAAACCCCGATGAATTTTATTTTAAGATGATTAACTAAGAATGAATATGGAAAACCTGAAATACTGACAGAAGACTCTTCCCTTCATTTCATAACAACATTTGATGTCGTGGGGGCCCATGTATGGAGATGTAGGACTAGGGCCCTTGGTTTTTCTGGGTGCTCAAGGTCTATCAAATTTACTTTTTTTGCAGACATACATGTCAGGACTGATCCCCAATCACCATCTTTGTATTATTTTAATGCTTTAACAGATGCATGTGCAGCTTTAAGAAATAGGGATCTTATGGAATACCCACTTTGTTACGCTGCAAGGTTTATAAGGGATGCCAAGAACTCAATCACTAATAAGTTTGTAATATCTTCCACTAATTATTTGGAAGTGGAGAAGCCTCTGAGATCAGAGAATGAAGGAGTTGACATGCTCAGTGCTTCGTCGCGGGCTCTTTCCTCTGAACGATGTAGATTTTGGAAGGGGAAATCCATTCCATGTTGGTCTAGTTAGAGAAGAACATAGATGGGAAATTATTTTCATGCCTTCTCACCCATGTCATGATGATGGTGTTAATTGAGGAGAGCTAGTTCTGCTTCTTTCGCTCCCCATTTCAGTACTGCCAAAATTTGCAGAGTTGATCATCCATGAAAGTGATATCACCAACTCAACATGAAGAGACACTTTGGAATGCTACCTACAATCGATAGTTGCTCAACATGATTAGGTTTAGGTTGAATATATTCTATTCTAATTATTTCTAAATTTTCTTGAAAATGCATGGGAGTTGACCTAATTTTTTTTAGGTTTAGCGATAATATAACAGACGAGCTTAACGACTCCATAACGACTCTTCTCCCAAATTGTACCTTTGATCATGTTGTTTGTCCCTCCAAATTTATAAGCTCTAGAGGATAAACACAACTGACAAAAAAATATGACACTCGTCACTTTAATAACATAAAAAAGAATGTTATAAAAACTTAGTAAAATCTCATTAAATATTTTTTTTTTTATAAAAAATGAGAAGCACATTAAAAGTGATGTTTCATTTTAAAGATTGAATCTAAGAGTGACGTTTCATTTTAGAGATTGTATCTGATGGAAGTTATTTGGATCGAGTCTTTATTCTAATTCTTAAAATAACAAGTTAAACACTTTTCTAAAGAAATAAATTGAAGTGAATGGGAACAAACAATGCTACCAACCAAAAAATAGAGATGGTATCATCATTCAAAAATTATGTTTATATTAAAGAGTAGATTGATTTTTTTTAGCCATTTTTATATTCAAAGTTTAATAAGTTTGCAAAATTTTTATTTTATTTCAATTATTAATTATTATAAATATGGTATGGGGTTTTATTATAAATAAATTAAAATGACTCTACTATTGCATTTGCAGGTGCTCCGGGGAATCAGGCAAGGCAAGGCAAGTGATAATGAAGAAATACTAAGAGTGCACACATTTCTATTTCAGGTACGCACTACATTTATTTTATTTTATTTCAGTAAGTATCTCTTTTGGAAATGGTTGAGCAATGGCCTAAAACTTTCCTTACAGGAATTTATTATTTTATTCTTAACAGGAAGAAGGATGGGTGGTTTGGTGTGCCTCTAAGAAATGATCAACTGTCCAGAAAAAAGCTAGTGATAAAGACTTATCTGCAACTTTAGCTTCCTATGAAGTCGATCATAATAGTTAATTACCTGAATTAGATTCATTGGATATGAAGCTTCCTTAGGAACTAGATCACCACCAATTTGGATACCAATTGCAACAATTCTTGGGATGCATATAGGAGATGGAGACAACTTGAAGTGTGAAAGCTAGTAGTGGAGAAGATAACTTTTTAGGTCACCAATAGATTGAGAATTGGCCTATATCATATTGCTAGGACTTGTGTCAATCTTCCATCTTTTGTAAAACCTTCATGAATACAAAATTTCCAATCAATTGTAGATTCAAATGAATATACATTATTACAATTCTTTGTTATCAAGGAAGCTAATTCAAATTATACAAGGGTCTTGAAATTGTGGTTTAACAAGTAGATATGAATTTAATTTCCACCATTTAATGTGATTCAAAGTTTAAATTTATATGTTAGAGAATAAACCCTCTTGTAGGATGGAGAATTTTAGAACAATTTTCTTTTGCCTCATAATATGTATTAAAATGAAGTTCCAACTGAGGATCCTACATGTTCAAATGACATGAATGTATTTCAGTGAATATAAGTGTGTTGCCATATTATTTTCAACGTTGCTTTCCAGAATTGTTTTTTCATTTAGATTTAAAATGACTTTGTTGTCAGCTTTAAAAATAATGGATTTATTTATTTATTACTCTGTTGGTATCCATAAAGAACAGAGATGTAAGGTAATTAAAATCACTATTTAGGAACTTTGAATGTTGAAACCAACTTAAAATAACATTTAAAATGATTTTATTTATTTATTTATTTTAAATATTATTTTTATATTGTCTCTAGAGAGACAATAGTTTTAATTTTGGACATATAGTCTCTATAGAAAAAATATGTTTCTAATCTCAACTGTTGTCTTTGAAAAGATAAAAATGTAATTATCTGTAAAGAGACAAAAATGAAAGTGTCTTAACAAAGACAAATGAAATTGTCTCTTAATAGACAATAATTCCTGTCTTTATAGAGACAATAATAATATGTGTTCTATACTATCTTTATAGAAGAAATTTTTTAAGACAATAATTTTGAGACATTAAATTTTGAGACACCCACTTAAGGAAAATATTTAAGACAACACAAAAGTTTTTTTTTGTCTTAAGTTAAGACAATTAACTCAAATATTGTCTTAAAACCTCCTACATGTAGTAGTGTGTTAAATGTCATATGGTCCTAAAAAATTGGAATTTGAAATGGATAGAGTCCAAGTTGAAAGTCATAAAGGAGTCATTTAAGATATGGAAGATTCAATAATGTTATTTTTTATTCATAAAGATATTTTGTAAAGAGAGCATTCTCGGTTGAACCCGAAACCCAAGCCTTGAACCATTAAGTCAGAATTGATAGGAGGTTGAGTTATTTCAAGAGAATCCATTTGAACTTGTCATCTACTCATTATAAAATCATTAACTTGGGTGCATTTTTAGTGGTAGATGACACCCTAATCTTGCTAAAAGGAAATCAAGTGAGCATGAAATTAAAAGAAGGAAAGAAAAAATATAATCTCAAACAAGTGTCAAATTTAAGAAAGCAAGTTTAAACAAACAATTTTAAGAAAGTGAGTTCAAATGGAGCAAAGCATTGAACTCTTAGAATTTCTAAACAATATGATACTATCTATTTCTAAAGACACAATGAAAATAAGCAAAGCCACTTTTATTGATATTAAAAGGCATCTACATTATGCACATGAAACAATTGAGTTTATCCAACTTGACTCACAACTACAATGTGATGAGCTACAACAAAAAAGTCATATTTCTGAGACATTCAACAATACAACTTTAAATAATGAAGTTGATTCCAAGTCACTCAATGATACAACTTCAAGTGTAGAAGTTGTACATGATTAAGTTCAATCGTCTTTTTCCAAAACAATCATCAAAACGAGGGAAGAAATTTAGTGCAACAAAAATCAATATGTCCTAGGATATGACAAAGATGAAAACGACTTGCATATTCCTAATTATTCAAATCAAGTCAAGTTTATGAGTGGAGGATTTCTTGATCAATCAACATCATAAAACAATGAGAAAGATTAATAAAATCCAAAATGTCAACATTGTCAAATAACTGGTCACATGAAAGATCATTATTTTGATCTTCATCCTTGCAATAATTATGGCAAGAAGAATCACTCATCAGAGAGATGTTGAAAACAAAACAAACCAACCATATTGAAGGTTAATTATGTGTGGATTGATTCCTGGGAGTCGATGTCAATAGTGAAATGATTATATATGTTTTATTGTATGATTCAATCTCACATGAAGATAAATATTCCAACCAACTGGCAAAGGAATATTGTACTCCCAAGTGTTTGAAAGTGGGAGTACAATGGTGAAACTTTCCTACATCTTAAGGGGGTAGTACTATAGGTTTTAACCGTGTACAAAAATTACCTACACATGAATTCTTAAAAGACAAAAGGTATACAATGGTGAGAGCATAAAACATAAAATAAATATACACAAATATTTTCCCTTGGATCCCAAAACTAGGACTACGAGATTGATTTT
>APFE031295253.1:0-11939 GCA_000404065.3 Pinus taeda
TCTTCTTCTTGGTGGAGTAGGTTTTGTTGTAGGAATTGAACTCCTGCCTCTAGCTATAAATCTACCCCTAGAGTCTCTTTCTCTATGCATATCATTTCTTTTTTATGTAAGGGATAAAGTTACCTAGTTACACTTCCCCGACAACGGCGCCAAAATATTTTGTCAATTTAGTTTCCTAAATTGCCTTGCATAAATTATCAACCGAGGCTCGTACGCTAATGAAGTGTAGTGCATTGTATGTGCTAGTTAACCCTTCTTACTTCGTTGTTTTGTATTTTTATATTGTTTTATTTTGGGGGTTTCCTTGATTTCTAATTATGTACATTCTAAATTATGAGAAACTGAGTCTAAATTTCCTAAAGGTGAACTAATCAAAATCTAAGTTAAAGGAAGGAAAAATAGAGCATCTATCCTATCCTATCATTTAATCCTAAGTCAAAAATTAAAAGTTGAAGTTGTAAGGAAAATTGAAATAATTACAAAGAATGAAGCTGACTAAAGCACTTTTAGTTGTCCAAGCCTCCAATTTTGAAAGATAAATTTCTTGAGATGGCAAACAAGCAACTTATCGTACTTTATAGTTTAAATAACTAAATCAAATATGCAGAGAGTAACTAATTGATTCCAATCCTCGTGTGAAATGAATGTTTAACCATTTAGTTTAGGATGGATATCAACTTGAAATGGTGACAAAAAACATTTATCCACATAGTGTATTGGCAATATGAACTAGGAAATAAATAACAAAGGGAACAAACAGTAAGTAAACTAATCCACAACGCACCCTTGTTAATTTTCCACCTTACCCTATTGAAACAAAACAGGTTTCATTTATGAAATAGATAGGAGAAACAAGACTGCACCATCGAATTCTAACATTATGCTACTGAACAGAATTAAAATAAAACAAACTACAGGAAATCAACTTAAACTACTAATACTGCTAAAAGTAAATAATGAAACTAAACTGAACAACAAACAAAATAAAAGAAAAACCTCCTTCAGTGCAGGGGCCCTCTGCAACTGACTAAGTTGAGCTGCTAACTAGCTGAAGATACTCTTTCAAATGATCACTTGGTCAAACATGGCTTCATATTATTAACAGGAAAATAAGTTTCAAAATTACAGAGTTGTAAGTCTGAGCTTAATACATGCAAAAAATTGAACTCCTTCTTAGTTCTTTACAACTGATATTTAAATAAACATTCCTAACTATCTTTTGAGAGAATTTAGCTACAGGTGGTCTCCACGTATTACAACAGATCTACATAAAGGGTTGATCAGCTACAAGTGACTTTAAGTTAGCAAGATGGTTGCATGAAATTGTTATCACCGGTGGCTGGTTTGAATTAATGCTACAACAAAACTGTCGGATTCATTAATTAGCCACGAAGAGTGGACACAAAGTCCTATTGCTCCTGGGATTCTTCGTTTGACTCTACCTTTGACTGTGGTCTTGAGCTGGCTTTTTTGTCGATCTGGGCTGGGTGACTAGGATAGGATCCATGTCGTGACCATTCCAAAGATACCCATGTGGCCGATTTCCTCGCTTAACACCTGTAACTTGTTCAACCATGGAAGTAGCTACATAACACACGGTTAGTTGTAGAATGGGCTATGTTCCATAGCTAATTTGCAAAAACTTATTTCAAATATAAAAAACATAAAAGTATAACATGTCAATCATTTAATGTCTTCCTTGAGACAAAATCTTTCATTTATCAGTGATGGGGATCTGTCTTTTATGGAAAAACAAGAGAAAGAAGTGAGAAAAGTTGTCAAAGAGAGAGTAATTCTGAGGTCCAACACTTATACTTAGTATAAAAACTTTTTGTGGTTGTTTTGAGTGAAATGGAATTTAACATGGGGTTTTTTTGCTTTTCATAGGAAAATGGAGTTTAACCTTAGGAAAAGGGGTTTATTAGGGTAATGAAGGGAAATGACTTTTATTAAGGGAAGTCTAACACTTGATGTCCACAAGTCATTAAGATGAGGGTCCGATCCCACCAAAAAGAGAAATGCTCTGAGCCTTTATGACTTGAAGGACTTTTAGTACTAGAACATACTTGTGGATGGGGAAATTAGTAAATATAGCGATGAAATGAATGAGGGGAAGTCAATTAAATCACCTTGTAAACCTCTATTTTTGCTTTCTTAATTGCTCATGCACATTGAAACATATGATTAAGCATGATAAATGTGCTTTTGTCCAATCAACTTTATACTTCAACAACCTTTCTTCTACTTACCAATTACTTACCCTAACATTTTTTTTTTCACTTATTTGGGTGCATTTAGGCTAGTAGACCCTTATCATTATTTTTTTTTAATAAAAAAAAACTATCTACTTCTAACCTTATATCTTCTAAGGGCTCATATTACACTAATGAGCTCCATTTATTTTATCTACCTATTTAATGATCTACCAAGATTAAGTTGTTTGGTCATATTTTATTCTCTAACTATAAACATAAAATTCAAAGCATGAAATAGTCAAGATTAATCAGTTTGAGTACCATGGCTTGTGACATGTATGACAAGCTGCACACAACCATTATTTAAGACAACAAAGCAGTAAAATAATAGTGGCATTTAGAATTGCACACTTTCATGATCTGTTTTATTTTTGGGGTTCATATATTTTCATTTTTTGATCTTTTCTTATTCTTTTGATCCTTTGATTTTTTTCTTTTAGAACACACCCTCTTTACATTTTTTAATTTTTAATATGGAAAACATTTGTAGAAAGCAAAGTTATGTACAATATTACAAGGCTCAACCTTAGCCAATTCAACATTATGAATCCTATCACTATAGGACTCTAACAGTGGCTCCACATGGGGATGGCATTTGGTAGTGAAATGTCAAGAACTCTGAAGATCAGTAGCCTTTGAATTGTAGCTGAAGTTACCTTGCAAAGTGTCCTTCTTTGAATCCGCATTATTGATACTTATGAGAGTGAATCCTCCAAAGATCAGGGCCTTCTCTCTGGGCTTCAACTTCAAAGGATTACCTTCCAATCCAAACTACACTCTGCAATGTTATGTACAATGATGCAAAGTAAAGTGAACTATTGTAAGTTAGTGGAAAAGTAATGCTTCAACATCCTACCATTAACAGGTCCTCCTGGTAGATCTGATCCATCTATGTTTCTCAAGAAAAAGGCATTGTTTCCTCTGTAGCCATAAATGACATAAGGCCCCTGCCACAGAAAATCAAATTTTCCATGCTTTCCTTTGTCTTCTCCCCTTGAATCCCACTTAAGGACTTTGTCTCCTATGTGAGAATCATCTGCTTTAGTCTTTTTATCATAAACTTCCTTAATCTTTTCCTAGATTACCTGTGATTTTACATATACTTCTTCTCTAGTCTGCTGCAGGTGTATCGTCTGATTTATTCTTCTCTGAATATCACTTGGTTCCACTTGTAATTCCTGGAGGATCTTCATGACTAGCACTCCCAAGGATGATGGGAAAACTACATCCATCCCATAAACCAGGTGATAGGGTGATGTTACAATAGACTTCTTATTAGTTAGTCTATCTACCGATAAGGCATTGACTAACTTCTTGTTCCATGTCTTTTTATTGTCTTCCAATAACTTTTTGATAATATTGACAAGACTTTTGTAGGTTGACTCTGCTAGTCCATTACCTTGAGGGTAATAGGTTGTGGAATGGCCAAGGGTGATGTGGTATTTGTTACAGAAATCTATCATTATTTTGGATTTAAAGGCTATTGCATTATCAGTAATGAGCTTTTGGGGACATCCAAATCTTGAAAGGATATTACTCTTTAGGAAGGTGATTATGACAATGTCTGTGGCTGTCAAAATCCACTTGTGCTGAGATGAAGATGTAGGGTGTATTTCTCCAATGAAGTCTAACCCCCATTGTTGAAATGGAATTTCAGTGGAAATTGGTTTAAGTGGCAAGGGTAAATTTTTTCTCTTTCCTTCAAAAATCTAGCATTTATGATAGGAGGTCACATGTTTTTTAACATCTGCAAATAAAGTAGGCCAATAAAAACAAACCCTCAAAATCTTATAAGCAATACTCTTCCATTACAAGTGTCCTCCACAATCCCTTGCATGAAACTCTTGTAAAATATTGTCAGATTCATCTTTTAATAAACATGTCAAAAGAATACCACTATTGTCTTCCCAAAATAGTGCATTATCTATAACACAATATCTCAATGACTTCATTTTTAAGAACCTAGCTTTAGTTCTTGTAATTCCAGGAGGAGCTTTTAAGTTTAGTAAAACAAATTTAATATTTGCATACCATGATGAATCAGTAAAAGGTTCACTGACTAGTGGAGTCGCCATCTCCTCCTGATCATCAAGGGCACTAATGAAGTCGATATCCAAGTCCTGACAATTCGATTCAGCCATGATTTTTGCTAAACCTTGGCCTTTGATAAGCTTGTTGGGTTTTATCTCTATGTAATATTCCAATATTGTGGCAATCCATTTTCCTCTTTTTCCTTCAGGCCCATTTTGAGTCAAAATGTCCTTAACTACAGAGTTTGGAACATAAGAAATAATGTGAGAGTAAAAAATGTATTATTTGAAATCTTTGATAGCCTTAACCAAAGCTAAAGCCTGTTTTTCCATGATATTGTATTTGAGTGTGGCATCTCTTAAGGATTGACTAAATAATGCTATTGGTTGTTCATATCCTTGATTGTTCTTTTGCAACAACACTGTTGCAATGGTGTGTTCTGAAGCAAAAGAAAGATAAAATATTTGTTAAAGCTGGGACTAACCAGGATTGGAGTCTTGGTTAATGCTTCCTTAATAGCTTCAAAGGATTGTTTGGCCTCCAATGTCCATTTAATTGCTCAATCCTTTCTTAGCATGTTATTTAATTCCCTAATTAATTATGCTAGATTTGAGATAAATATCCTAAGGAAATTAATCTTACATATAAATGATTATAGCTCTTTAATGTTTTGGGGATGGGAAATGGTCAAAATGGCTTCTATTCTAGCATGGTCTATCCTAATCACATCTTTAGATATGATGTGTCGTAACAACTTTCCCTCTTTAAGACCGAAAAGTTCCTTTTTAGGATTTAAAGAAATCCCAAATTTCCTGCATTTGATAAATACTCTTCTAAGGTGGTCTAAGTGTTCATTATCAGATTTAGAGAAGACTACGATGTCATCCTGGTATACTACTAAGAAATCATAGATTTCATTGGCAAAATATATATCCATAGCTCTTTGAAATGTAGCACCTGCATTCATTAATCCAAAGGGCATCTTCAAGTATATGAAGGTACCCTAAGGAGTAGTAAATGCAGTTTTGGCTTGGTCCTCAAGTTCGACTGAGATCTGGTTATACCCAGAGAATCCATCTAACAATGAAACCCTAGATAACCCCAATAACCTTTGTAATATATGGTCCATTTTTGGTAAAGGGTAGTTGTCTTTTAAAGAGACCTTGTTTAAGTTTCTAAAATCTACACAAAGTCTGATTTCACCTATCTTTTTCATAGTTGTAACTAAGTTTGAAATCCAGTTTGAGTATCTAATGGGTGCTATTATTTGGGCATCAAAAATTCTTTTAACCTCTTTCTCTATGGATGGCATAAGAAATGGGTTTATCCTTGTAATTTTTTGTTTGAAAGGTTTATGATCTTCTTTTAGAGGTATTTTGTGTTGGATTATACTGGTGTCATAAGATTTTAAGTCTTCATAACTCCAGGCAATACATCCTGGAACTCCTTAAACAAATTTATATATTTGAGCTTTTCCTCTGGGGGAAAGGTTTTAGATATCTTAATGAGTTTTGGATTATCTTTAGTTCCTATATTAACCTCTTCTATGTCAGCTCTCAGAGGTTCCATATTGGGTTTCCTAGCTACATCATTAGAGTCAAACAAATCTTCTAAAGGTATTAATCCCTTAGGAAAAAAATTATTTTTTGAATGAAGAATCTCATGATCATCATCCATTATTTCATCTATCTCTACATTTTCTAAACCATCTATTTATAGTTTAGTAAATTTAGTTGGTTTATGTACATCGAAAATATTTACATCTAAGCTGCTTTCTATATTATTGTCTACTGTACAGTCAGTATCTATCTTACAATTCTAGAATTCATATTCATTGTTCATGAAATCGTAGATCTGAGAGTCCTGGGAGAAAATATGCCAATACTTAAGGTTGTCTGGTATAACAGGCCTATGTCTAACTTCTACAGTGTACTGGTGGTTTGGTTGAAATGGCAATTTACAAGTACTAGCAAAGGTAGACAAACTGTGGGCCTGCATGTTTTGTTTTCTAGGAATGGCAGCAAAGTTTTATTCCAGGAGGTCCTTGATCAATTCTAAAACAATATCTATATATCCACCAAGCCTAGGCTTGTTTACAGAATATTCACCACTGATCTGTTTGATAATCAGCTCTGAGTCTCCCATGATGGAAACTCTTTTGGCTTCCAATTTCCTAACCAATTGTAACCCTTGAATCAGGGCTTCATATTCAGCCATGTTATTGGTACATTTGAAGTTCAATCTAAAAGTGTGTCCCTCAGCATGTTTATTCTCCATATTATGGATCCAAACTCCTGCACCAATCCCTAACCTATTTACAGACCCATCAAAGTCTAAATGCCAAAGTGACTCATGGAATATGTTCTCACTATCAGTTGTTTTGTATTTAAGGTCTTTGGCTGTGATTCCTTTTTATCATCTTTTGCATTGTATAAGATGAAAGAGTCCATATATGAATGCGTGGAGTATATGGGAAAGTTTTGTGGCTTTTCCTCACTACTGACCATGTACTTCATCAAGGTATCCCTATATAATTTTCTTGGTTGGCCAAAAATAGATATGGTGGCATAAGACATATCCAACTGCAAAGATCCCTATAGTTTTTCTCCCCATGAGCGAGATAGTAGCATTCCATATTTTGGTGGGATGTCTATAACTACAATTTCCATTAGAATGCTCTTTGCAGGGCACTAGACAAGAGTCACACATAAGTTTTTTATTAGACCAAGGCATTTAACCTAGCTAGAGTCAAAAGAAAATAAATCCTTATAAGGCCTGGCAATGTCTAGGTTCAGTCTTTCCATTATTTCCTTTGGCATTAGATTGTGGGATGCTCCTAAGTCCAACATAGAATTATGCAAAACTTTATCATGAATTTTTAGGTTGATGTAAAAAGGAGGAACTCCCCCTTGCTGATGAATTCCATTGGCCTTAGGGCCAAATAATAATTCAGGCTGGTCATCGTTCGAACTAACAGAATCCTCTCCCTCTCCTATGTTCAAAGTCTCAATTATTTGTGACTTATAAGATTGATTTTTTGCCATTTCTATCAAAGGAACTGATATCTTTAATTTATCTATTTCATTTTAATATTGAAAGGGAGCTAAGGTTGGTTTGTTTGATTCACATCTTCCTTAATGTGTGCAGTTTGAGTATCTTTATTTTGTTTCTCAGTGGTAGGCATTTTAGTTTATGTTTCTATTGTCTTGGCATGATTTCTTTTATTCTAATTGCTTTCAGGGATTATCTCTGTTTGGGTTTCAGTGGAGGTTATATCTGCAATGCTAGGGGTTGAAGTTTTAGTTGTTCCCCTAGGGAGGATTTGCAACACCTTTTTAACTGGAGCTTCTTTTATTATCTTAGTCTGGGTTTGGATGGATTTTTTAATGGGAGTCTCATTATTCTTCTTACTTCTCAAGCTATATTGTTTATGTACCTCATATATAGCTGACTCATATCCTTGTTTAAAATCAAACTATTCACCAGATTCTAACTGTAATTACTGAAGCATATATAACTCTTGTTCTTCTTGAGTAAGAAAAACAATGTCTTCTTCTGTTGTTTCCAGTAAGTTAATATGGGTATCATCCTCTGCATCTTGGTTCTGTGAATCCTCAACATAATTTTCTTGGAAGAGGGGCCTAATCTGTTGGTCTAGTGTAGCATTTTTTGCAGTATTAAGGTTCTTCCTAAAATTTGGATTTCTTACTGGGGGTTGTTGTTGATTCTCCCATTGATTTTTCCTCTCCATGTTCTCTAACCTATCCATGATTCTTTCTAAAATTTTAGCTAAAACATCTACTTTTCCATCTAAAGTTGAAGCTTCTTCTTTAAATACAACTTTCTTTTCATTCCTCATTCATGATTTCTTAGCTAAAAGGTTGGCCTCTGCACTGACAACATTACTTTTCATTTGTTCAAGTGTTTTAGGATTTCTTTCCCTTATTTGGCATGACATGTCAGCATCAAAACCATCAGGGAACTTAATTAATGCTAGGTCAAGTGAAGGCTTAAATCTGGCTGGAATTGCATTATAGATATTATTAAACCTACTGTAATAGTCCCAACTAACTCATTGGGAGCTCTCTTTATATTGTCATATTCATAAAGTATTTGTAGTGGGTTTTTCTTTCTCTCCCATCTATCAATGAATAACCTTTGAAAATTGGCTAAGTCTACAATATGGTTGGCAGGAAAGGCTTTGAACCATTTCTTACCATCCCCAGTTAAAGTTTGGGCAAACAATCTCATTTGGAAATCTGCTTCATCTATTTCATGTAATTCAAAAAAGTCAGACATCTTGTTTACATGTTGTTGGGAAGTGTAATGACCAATAGCATCAAATAGGAAAATCTTACTCTAATAATCTACAGGCATGGAATGGAGTTGGGCAGGTAAAACAAGAGGAGCATATTGGTTTTCCATTGTTGTAATTCTGGTTTGACTAGGGGGTAAAGTTGTGGTGGTTGAAGAAGGGCTTGAAACTGATGAAAGTGAAAAAATGATGATGAAGATGATTGATTAATAAGTGGTTTAGGTGATTGGATTGTGGTAGATACAATTGATGAAGTTGTGGTGAAGGAAGGGGTACTTACAGTGAGTGAAGTTTGTGGAGAAACTCCAAGGGTAGTAGTAGTAAGGGCAGCTAGTTCAATAGATTGTTGAATGTCCAGAATCACCTATATTACTTACCAATTTAGAGGCCCAAGCTTCTAATTTGTCAAAAGTATCAACGACTAATTTATCCAAATCTGAATGACTAACCCTTTTTTATTCAATGAGTTGAACAAACACAGGATCTAAGACTGTTTCATGTATTGCATCTCAAATTTACTTCTGAATAATGAGAGATCAAATGACAAATCGAAAGGGATGTCCTCTAAATTTGACAACTCCTCAGGGAGTGAATTAGATCTAACTACTACTGACTTGAGTTTGTGTTGTTTTAGGTTGTCCTAAAATCCTCTCTGGGTCATCCTGTTGGGCATGGAATCATCCCCACAGCAGGTTTTGGGGCTCAAAGCCCAAGTTTTGGTCAAAGATGTTGTAAAACTTCGTGAATTGCGGGCGCGGGAGCGTGAAGTGTACAATTGAGTCATAGGGTTGTCCTCCTTAAACATTATATTGTAAAATAGTGTAAAGTTGGCCTACCGATGGTCCGTAGACCATGGGATTGTATAAATAGAGCGAAGCTCTAAGTTGTAAAGAGAGGAGATAACAAAGAGTAGCGAAGGAATGTTTCAAGCTTAGATTATAGTTCTAAGTATCTTGGGTTGCAGTAGTAGGAAGAGGCTCTGCAGCTGAGTGAGAAGAGGCCTAGTAGAGTCTGCAACTGAGTGTGTAGACCCCTGCAACTAAGTGCGTAGGGCAGTGTCGAGGTTGTAAGCAAGATTGAAGATTAATAAAAGAGAAGTTGATTGATATTCCTGTGTATTTGTTGTGCATTATCTTCTTTATGTTTGTATTCGTTTATATATTGCGCGCACTATTATGATTGTTGAATATGTTGTAATAGCCCTAAATCGTACACACACAAGTTAAGTAATCAGTTAATTAACAAGGATCTTGGGTATTATATGGGTCGCGCCCCGAGTAGGGCTACACGGAAGCTACACCGTAGGTCACGAAGGGATTGCAAGTGCTCATAGCGATAGGTCAAACCACGAACCCCCAAAAGCCCATCAAACATCCCAAGGATGTGAAAACCTGGTTCTAGCACCCTCCCATACTACTTCGAGTGAGACCTCAATTTGCGCTCCATGGACTATTTCCAAAAGGGCCGGTAATACCAGGATTTGCTTGGCTAAATCACCTCTAAACCTAGGTCAGGCCCATACAAGCCAACAAATGGTTCCATTGCTGGGACTGGGATCTGCATAAAGGATATCTGATGTCATGCCACTGGAACCCTACCAAGAAAGAAATTGAAGAGTGGTTGGACAAGAAAATTCACGAGTTCGCAGCGCAGGAAAACAGAAATCCGTGTGTATCTAAGGAATAGTAGTTGGATTGCTACTTGTACACTAAAATCCACGAAATTTTCTTTGCATCTTTTCCATCTGACTTGTATGAGTGGATCGCAAAGTTAGCAAACATCTAGGGAAGGTGTAGGCTCGACAAACCAATAGTGTGGACTCTGGAACTAGTACGTAGACTAGAAGCCTCAGAAGATAAGATAGCGCAAGCTGTGGACCACTGGCTCGACTGGATAATAGGAGGATTTATCACTGAGTTCGCGGTAGACACGACCATTAGCTACAGCGAGGCAGAGCGACGTTTTCTCAAGGGACTGTGAGGTAAGTATGTTAAATCTTTGAACACTTGGATTAAGATGCTATTGTGTGAAAAGTGGGTTATGCGAATAAATTAATGGTTGGGACTACATGGAGTAGAAAGATCTACAGAAGCGAAAGTAGTGAAGAATTAGAAAACAATCCCTTAATTTCACCCTCGCGGGAGAGCGAGGACAATCTCACGAAGGTTTCTCCAAGCAGCGCGGTCAGTTTGATAAGGAAGCAAATTCCGCGTTTACCACCTCCACCCACACCACAACCCGCTTCACCCCCCTCATCCCCATCTCCACTCAATACAAGACCCTATATTGGGAGTCCAACAGATCCACGCGTAGCTACAGAATCTGTGTCTATAAATGCAGAGTTTGAAACAGGATAGGGCACCTCGGCCAGAGCCGTGCAAGGAAGTATGGTGCATAAAATGCAAGGGCTAGGGCCACGACAAGGACCACTGTCCATTATTCGTGAACTAATTGGTAGGGGGAGAGCATGTTGGGCAGCAAATCCCCCACGTAATGGTTTTGGGGCTCAAAGTCCACAATTTTGGGTAATAGTATGGTAAAGGCTCTGTGAGGTGCATGGAGTGTTACACTGAATTTTGTCACCTTGACTATCTGTAGTTATATGGCCCCATCAATAGCCATATTGTCCTCTTTGTCAATCCCCATACCTCTGCTCTTCATGTCAAAACTTCAAAAAGAGAGAAAGTCACTTGAAAACATGTTTATCTCTGGGTACGCAGGTTCTCTCTACCTTGCCTGCGTGTACGCACCCCAAATACATTAGACCTGCGTAGTAATACGCTCTGTAAGCTAAAGCTAGGGTGCGTACCCCTGTAAAGGTTAAAAGGCGCAAGTTTCATCTTTAAAAAGTTACTTGTGGTCACTTCTAGAGCCTTCTAGAGGAGTTTTTGACGTGTATTGAGCGCCTCCAGATGGTTCATGCACCCCTATGATAGAGGAGCTTATCCCATCAAGAGAGGAGCTATCCCATCAAGAGAGGAGCTACCCCATCCAAAAGAGGGAGTATCCCATTGATGTTGGAACTGAATAACCTCTTCTAGAATACTATAAATACAGGCATTGGGCCAAAGGAGAGAGAGGTTGAAAGCTGAACATTCTATAGGGTAAATGCTGCTGGAATTAGGACTTCCATTTGTTGACTTGTGAGGAGAGATCACTATCCTTCCTTGTTGCCATAGTGGGAGTGGGTGAGCTTGTCAAAGTAGAGGAAATCTCTTTGCTGGACCCTGGGAGGAGCTTGCACAACACCAAGGCTCAGGTTGTAATGGTTCCTTTGATTATTTAATACAAATAAGTCCATTCTTCTCAATGATTTGTTAATGAATTATTTCATGTAT
>APFE031295254.1:0-43291 GCA_000404065.3 Pinus taeda
ATTATGACCCCTCCATGTTCAGAATAAAAAAATATCTTTGTAATAAAACTCTATATATACCCAAAACACAGATGTAATCTAGGATGATGGTTGATGGTTTTGGTTTTGATGTAAGGTTCAACTTCTGGAGACTGTAACTACTATGATACTTGTAGTGTCTGGTCTTCATTTTCAGCTAATACAAGCTTCTTTTGTTGTTAATTGCCACTTTCCACTTCTTTGTTCTAGGCTTTGCCTGTTATGCATTTATTCATGTGCCCTTGATATTTAGCATTAGAGGGGTTGTCATCCCACCTCTATGTTAGATTCTTGTATGTATTATTGAATGTGTTATGCAGGTTTATTTTTACTTAATACCAGAGAGATGTCATCTTGTCTGCGTATTAAGAAATAGATTTGGAAACCTCTTTACTGGTTGCAGCTGGCCATCACAGGGTCCAGTGCATCTGCTAGTGTGGTCAGTATTCTCCATGTTCACCTATTCCTTAAACTGTGAGTGATTGGTGGTCTAAAGCCTTGTAGTCTGGGGTTGTTCACCCATGTCTAGAGTTAAACATAGTAGAAGTGGTTATATGGCTTGAATATGCATCAGACCTTCCATCCATCCATTTCCAACTTTTTGTTGAGTTTGTAATGTTCCCGAGCATCTCTGATATACAACATAGGAGAGTTTCTTGGGGTGATAACAGGAAATTTAGTCAACCTCCTCATGCGCCTATTGGCTATTATTGGACACTTTGAAGACCTTTTTGATGAAACCCTAGACCTAATGAAATTGAAACCCTAGAAGTGACTCTTGCAAATTTTAAAACAAAAAGTGAGCACAAATGATCTTGAGGAATGGAAATGGGCCAGCAGGTAAAGGACATGAGGGAAAATGTACAACAAGCCACTAATGTCAGATGATCCATGCTCCTAATGGAATGCAGCTGACCGAGAGAGACACCTAATATGAAATACAACAAGAGAATTTGATCTCTAACAGAGGGATGAAGATACCGACACTAACGACCTCTAGTAATTTCTCAAATTCTGAACTCGCTATCAGAGCTGTAAGGAATTCATGGTTCATGTGCGCTTGAGAGCTCGACAACTCAATTTTCAAAATGCCAAGTGTTTTTCACTAGGCAGCTAGCTGTAATTTATAGGGCATTTTGAATTCAAATCTAAACATTCCCCCCACATTTGCTTCATTAATTCCAGATTGGCAGCAAATTTCCAAGGATCTAACCCATAAATTTCATCTTAAATGTCAGTCGCCCACTCCATTTGGCTACATTTCTACTGCCAAATCATGAAAAATGACTTTAACGGTCACTTTCTGGCCGACCTGTGTGATTTTTTCCTAGGTAGCACAACTACTGGCATGCTGTCACGAACCCTCTGACATTTCCTCACTTCATGCAATCCTCCAATCGCTCATCTCCCCAACCCGAGCAGTGTAGTTTATAGTCCCACGCCTCCTTTTAACTACCTAGAGCACTAAGAATATGATACTCTAATATAGTCACATGGCCAGATCACCAATGTATGGCTTCAATTGGCTGCCATTCACCTTTCCTGGGAAGGGATCTCCATTCAATTTAACCAGCTGAACTACTCCATCATCGGTAATCTCCTTAATGACATAGGGCCCTAACTAGTGCATTTTAAACTTCCCTGGAAATTTATCAAACTCACTTTCATATAACAAAACCAGATCATTTACCTTAAAGGTGCACAAATTAATGTGTCGATCATGCCATGCTTTTTCACGCTACTTTTAGACCTACTAGTGAAATCCATCTAGAAATATCTCTTCCTCAAGCTCAACTAGCTACACGAGCCTCTCTTCCAGGGCTTTGCAATCAGTCATACTCATGAGTGCCACTATACATAGACTAGGCACAATGTATTCCATGGACATCTTTGCTTCAACACCATATACAAGCCTAAAGGGATTCTGTCTAGTCAACGTTTTACATGTCGTCGTATAGGCCCATAGTATTGTGGGTATGTGCAGGTCCCAATCACTTTGCTTATCATTGCAAACCTTGGTCAGTGCATTTTCCAGCACCTTATTGAATGCTTCCACTGTTCCATTAGTGTGTGGGTGATAAGGCTTGATTTTCCAGTGATATACATGAAATTCCTCCGTGAATGCGTTGATCGTCTCATTCAGAAAGTGCATACTGCGATCACTCATGAAAATCTTTGGACACCCAAATCACTTCAGTACATACTCAAAGAGGAAATTCGTACCAGTCATGCCTATGCAATCCTTCACAGGTTTTGTCTCCACCCATCGAATCAAATACTTTGTCCTGGTGATAATGTACTATACTCTCGTCTTCTTCCCTTGGGGCTGAATGGGTCCCAAAAAATCTATCACCCATTTCTCAAAGGGTTATAATGTCATCTATGGATTCAAAGACAACTCATCACTCCATGTTCGCCTGCTAGTCCTTTGACACACGTCACACGCCTTGTAGTAAGCTTTTGAATTTTGATGGAGGGTTGGCCACCACAACCCTGTGCATAGAATCTTCTGCGTGGTCATTTTTCCTACATAATGAACTCCCTCGGCACCCCCATGAGTGTCTACGAGGATATTGTTCCTTTCAAACTTTGGTACATATCTTTGTAATACTTCATTAGATCCCATTGTGTAAAAATGTCAGGCAATGATAAAAAAGTCTGTTGAGTGCACCACTAACTCCTTCTTATGTTGGATGGTGTAGCCTTCTCGATTAGTCCCTATCGTTAGGAAGTGTATGATGTCTTCAAAATGACCATCAACAATGTGCACTACAAATAGTTGCGTGTCAGGCAATCTGTCCTCCAAATTAGTGGACTCTTCCCCTGTTTCGATGTGTGACAGATGGTCTGTTCCTACATTCAGTCGTCCAGGATTCACAATAACTCCAAAATCATATTCCTAGAAAAATAACAACCATCTATAGATTCTCCCCCCAACATATGTTTATTAACCAAGTATTTCAAAGGGGAATGATCCGTATACATCTTAAAATATCCACCCAACAAATAGTGTCTAAACTTCTAGAGTGCGTATACAATGGCTGACCCTTCGCGCTCGGTGTTGGAATACTTCTTCTCAGACTAGGATAGCCTCCTCCTTGCAAATTCTATAGGATAGTCCAATTCTCCTCTACCAGCTTATGTTAGCATTGCTCGTAGTACTATACATGATGCGTTTACATGTACATGAAACTCATTCCAATGCGGGGAGACTAAAATCAGTGCAATGACCTTTTTCTCTTTCAATACATCCAAGTTTTTCTTACGGTCCTCATTGCAACACAACATGACATCCTTTTTCAACAACTTCTCCACAGGCGTGGTGATCTGGGTAGAGCCCTTGATAAACTTCCTGTAATACCCAGTATGTCTTAACGTCATGTGAAACTATTTCACACTCCTCGGTGCCTCCAAGTTAAGTATCACTATGATATTTTTCAAATCTACCATCAGTTCCTGTCTACAAACCACATGTCCCAACAGAGTCCCAAAAGGAACATGAAACAAACATTTCTTCAAATTGAGCACAATCTGGTACCTTCAACAAGTATGTAGCATCACGCAAAAACTTACCACATGGCATTTAACCAGTCCAAACATAGTACAGTGTTAAAAGTACACCTCCAAAAACTTAGGAAGGAATTCTTTGAATGGAGCAATGACTACGTGTGAAAAAATCACATGCGCATTCTTCAATCTGAAAGGAATTACAGTGTACTGAAAACATCCCCACTTAGTTGCAAAAGTCGTCTTGCTTCTAACCTTCAGCGCGATTTTGATCCAATGGTACCCAAAGAACCAATCAGTGAAGGAGTACACCTCCTAACCACCTACATTATCCAATACCTCATCAGTGAATGGAGTCAGTAAAGGATCATCTACGCAAGTGTCATTTAACTTCCTATGATCTACGCATATCCTTATTTCATCCTTTGGCTTCTTTTCCTGTACCACCATTGGGTTCACCCAATTAGATTCTTCTACGAGCTCAATGATGTTAGGCACGAGAATCTTGTTTAGCTCTAAGCAAATCTTCTCCTTCTACTTCGGATTTAGATGGGAAGGTATTTTCTTAACTGGCTTTGCTTTAGGATTTAACGTGATATTCATAACACCTAGGTCTCCTATTATCCCTTTTAACTCTGTAAATTTGGTACGAAACAAATCATGGTATTCGTAGAGAAATTTAATGACCTTATCCACTGTTGCATCATCCCAGTAATCGCCAATCTTCACGAATTTCAGCTCTGCCTCCATACCAATATTACATGTTTCATTTTCAATGGCACGGCTATATCAAGATTCTTAATTTGCGGTCCCTCCACCTCATAGTGACCCTCTATTTCAGGGATGTTAATCTTTCATGGATCCTCTTCTTCTTCTTCATTACTCATATTATAGCATTCCAGCGCGTGGCTCAACTTAGTAGTCAAATCAGCTTGAATCAGGTCCAAAGGATCCTGCGGTATCCTAAAGATTACTGCTTTCACTTCTTGTAGCACTTCCTCAATACAATCAAACCCATATTCAAAGCTAAATTTCATTATGAATCCTTCTCGCAGAATATCCCCTTCACATGTACCATGGTGGAGCTCTGTTTCCAAGTACCAGTTCATTGGGATGACATCCAGGGTATGACAAAACAAGTGCACCCATTGAGGTTGGGGCTTCGCTCCATAAGCCTTAACCCATTTGGACAAGTGTCCACAGGGATCATTCTTCCCATCACATTTTTCTATCATTCATATATTTGGCTTCCCAAAGCATGTGCACATCATCCTCCTACACTCATGCCAATCATCAAAGCTACCCTTATGCATACCCCACCATCTTGCAGGTGTAGCGTGTAGTGCCCAGTCTAAAGCCTCAAAGCGCTGCTCCTCTATTACTTCCCTCTCAAATTCATCTAGAAATACATCTACATCATTCAAGCCATCCTAAGTGGGCATATTTCTTACCTTTGATGACACATAGCACAACGACCAAGTCATCATGTTACAGCTCAACATCGTTACTTCATGTAATCGATTCTACTGGCGCTCAAAGTCTTCATCAGAGTCTGAGGTGTAGGAACTCTCGCAATCCCATGTAATTTGTCCATCCACTATTGGATTCACCCAATATTGGTCTCACATTGTTATCTTATATATGTAATCCAAATGGTCATCGCTCTCATAATCGTAGACTGGTTCAGTATAGCGCTATCCTTCATCAGGGTCTACGGGTAGTATTATGTGGAGAGATTTCTTTTCAAATATCATCTTTCGCTTCTTTAGGTTGATTACCCCATTCATATCAGGAACCCAATAAATATCAAGGAGGCCAGGGTAGGGGTTCCTATCATCCACAATTTCTATTACTTCAAAGTCATCCAACACACTTGCGCCTTCAATATCTATAGTTACTTCTTCCAGCTGCCCCTTGGGGATGATCTTCTAATGATTTTCCATCCTTAACTGAATCAGAGACCACTACAGTGTGGGTCTTCCCATCTGCTCCCAAGTTTGCTTTGGTAACATATTCACATCTGACCCCAGGTCCAAAATAACTTGATCCATTTCATATTCTCCTATCCGAGCAGTAAGTCTCATCTCTCTACTTGTCCTTGCTTTATGCTTACGAATCTTTTGTACCACATGTGGTTCACCCGGAGTGTTTTTGGTGCATCTATTTATAAGCTCTTGTAGCCCCTTTACAGCTTTGTTATTGCGCATCAACTTCATGCAAGTTTCTAGAAAGGTCGTAAGCATATAAGGGTCCATTTCTTGACCAGGCTCATCCATTCAACCTGAGGCGGATGCCTCAGTGAAGATATTCTATGCCATCATGAATGTTTCACGTGCACGCTCCAAATCAAATTCAGCCTCCTTCGGCAGAGCTTTGCGAACCCTGCACTATCTTCGGGTTGTTTCCCCTTATTGTCAAGTGTTGCAATTCCACTTTGAAGCACTATATTCACATTCAGATCCTCTTCACGATGCTCAACCCTCATCATCTGCAAGTTCTGATTCAGCTGAGGTGGTAGCACCCCTTGGTCACGTATCCTCACTATTAGCGAGTCCTCTGTCTCATGATCAAACTGAGTAGAATATTTTGCACGACAGTTGCATTGGGTTAGGGCATTCACGGGCATAATGTCCTAGTCCTCCATAGTTGTAACAGATTAGTTGTCCCCGACCTCTGTCAGGCCCTCCTCTGCCTCACCCTCATCTATGCATGTGAAAGCTTGTTCACGCTATCCCTGTGCTCTAGCCAGGGGGCCATGTTTCTGCCTGAACCCTATAGGTGGGTGTTCTTTCCATCATCAATTCATAACTTTGGCAACCGTGCTCATCATGCCCTACCGACCTGTAGAAGTTGCAAAATAGTTGTTGCGGGGCTTGTAAAAACTTCTACAACAAATGACAGTTATGCATTGCATGTTTTCCTGCTACCTGACATATAGCGCACCACAACATAGACCCCACACTCGGTCTTTCTTAGGCTTTCAGCCTCAAAGGCATTAGTCCTCCTCCTACAATATAGTTCACAAAGACCACGCAATGGTCTTTGTCATGCCCCTGGCCTTTACAGTTTAGGCACCATACCTCTTCGCGCACCTCCAGTTGAACTGTTCTATCCTACTTTAAACTTTGCATTTCAAGGAAAAGTTTTTGCAACTGTGCATGGATCTGCTAAAATCCTAGATTCAGACCTTGCGTTTGTGTTTCATGCAGTCTCATTGCAATCTCCAAGGGCTCTACCTGAGTCATAATCTTCTGTTGTGATAGTTCAAACCTTAGGTGAGGCAGGAGTGAGGCCATGAACCACTCGTGGTGTTGTCCATCCGTTATGTTCATATTAGCTTCATAGATTTTACACTTCAAGCTATGATCCAATTCCCAAGGTGTCTCACCTGGCTTCATCATGATTTCCTTGAACCCCACAATCGACTGTGCCTCATATTTATGCCTACTTAACTCTTTATTCAGTGTGGTCTGGATGTCTGCCAATCCAGTGTTTGGGTTATCATTAGAGTACTTGATTTACCAAGTCAACACGCAGTCCTACAAAGCACTAATCAATGTTTCCTTCTTCATATTATCATCTGTGATGCCTTGAGCTTCCGATATAGCTTTCACAATGAACCAAAACTGGTCCGAGTCGTCATTTGCTAGGCCTTTAAACATAGGCAGCTTCACTGAATTTTCCATGCTCAACTGAGGTGGAGGTGGTGGTGGTATGGGTGAATTCGCAGGTGACGGTGCTGAAATTGGAGGTGGTGTAGGTGGAGGTGGAAATCAGAAGAATCTCTGTCTTATTAACTGAACTGGACTTCACAGAGAAGCCTGCGCTACTCCCTCCTCGTCACTTAATGACAGTCATATCGGTGGGCTATATTCAAGACCTTTTCTTCCTTCATTTTTGTAATCATCTACACTTCACGTAGCTCCAAACATCAAGCTAGCTGCATAACCCATTTTTAGCACAATAACATCTTAATCCAATTATTCAAAGACTTCAAGTACTTACCTCACGGACCTTTGAAAAGGCATCGCTCTGCCTTGCTATAACTAACTAAGGTATCGACCATGAATTCATTCACAAATCCTCCTATGATGCGATCAATCTAATGATCAAAAACACATGCGATCTTATCGGTAGAGGCTTCTAGTATTTGTACTAGCTCTGGGGTCCAGACAATAGGACTATCAAGTCTCCACCTTCCTTGGCTATCTACTAGCTTTGTGATCCACTAGTATAACTCAAACAAAAAGGAATAGAAAAAGATATTGTGGATTTCTGTACATAGGTATCTATCCAACCACTGTTCCTCTGTTAGTTGCACATTTTTGTTCTCCTGCATTGCAAATTCGTGGATCTTCCTGTCCAACTAGTATTCAATCTCTTTCTTAGTTCGATTCTAGTGATACTACATCACATATCTCTGATGCAGATTCTAGTCTCGGCAATGAAAAAAATTGTTGGTTGTGGGGGGCTTTACTCAAGTTCAAGGTTAATTAGCTAAACAAATCCCTACACTACAAGCCTTTTTGACATCAACTCGCAAAGTGTGGACCGAAATCTCACTCGAGGCAGTATGGGGTGTAGGCTTTAACCCCATATAGAAATTACCTGTATATGAATTCTAAAACACAGAAAATAAACAATGTGAGAGAAAAACACATAAAACACATATAGACAAAGATTTTCCCCTAGATCTCAAAACCAAGACTACCAGCTTGATTTTTCATTATGTTCCTTTCAATGTTACAATACATATTTATACATGCCAAAGCATCCAATACCATGGACTGAAAAACCATCGTTTCCAAAACCATGTTCGAAAATCATGAACAGAACCATAGGTAGGTCCGACCAAACCCCCAGTGACTCCCCCCGCGATGCAATTGGCACAACGAAAGGGGGGGCTTCGCACCTTCCTAACCCCCTGATTAACTATGTGGTCTAGTCATGGAAAGAATATAACATAACCCAACATTATCCCACTTGTTGTTTTCTTTTCAGAGGGGGCCACAAGAGAGCTTAGTCATTTATCCACCCCTGCAATGCCCATTATTTCTCTACACCAAGAGAACTTCTCAGAGCTCATAAATTTTGTTAATGCATCTACAGTTTTCTTCAAAGTGTCCACCTTTCCAGCAACACCTTTTTGTCTTCTATCATATCCCTCACAAAGTGATATTGAACATCAATGTGATTTGTCTTTCAATGGTAAGCAAGGTTCTTTGCCAAGAAAATTGCACTTTGGTTGTCATAGTCTATCCTTATAGCTCCGTATACTAACCCCATACTGGAACACAATATCTATAAAAAAATGGCTTCCTCACTTACATGAGTGTCTGCCATGTATTCTACCTCTGTAATTGATAATGCCACAACAGATTGTTTCTTACTCATCCAACTGACTGTACCTACAAATATGTTAAACACATACTCACTTTAGATCTTCTCTAATCTAGATCTCCAATCTAGTTTACATCAACAAAGCCACATATATCCAAAACTCTGTCCAATCCTGGTCTTCCTTGGTAGCACAAACCATAATCACTAGTGCCATGCAAATACCTGAAAACCTGCTTCACTGTTTTCCAGTGGTCCGTCCCTGGTTTTGACATAAACCTACTCAATCCTCCCACTGCATGTGCAATGTCTGGTCTAGTACAGACCATCACATACATCAGGCTACCGACTGCACTTTCATATGGAACACAAAACATGTCCTCTTACTCTTCTTGTGTCTTGGGACACTTTTTAATAGATAACTTTACACCTACAGGAATAGGAACCTTCAGTAGTTTACTATCTTGCATATTAAACCTCTGCAATATTGTCTCGAAATACTTCCTCTGGTTTAACTAGAGCTTCCTCTCTCTCCAATCTCTTTTAATTTCAATGCCCAAAATATAGTTTACATCACCAAGATCTTTCATGTCGAATTTGGAGGACAAATGGGTCTTTAAATCCTAGATAATTTCTTTGTCATTTCCAACCAGCAACATGTCATCCACATACAAGTCCAGATACATAACACAATCACCACTTAATTTAAAATACACATAGTGATCTGCTTTGCTTCTGGTGAAGCCAAGTCCCTGTATAAATGTATCAAATTTATGATACCACATCTTGGGTGATTGTTTTAACCCATACAAAGACTTATTTAACTTGCATACCAGTTCTCTCTTACCCTTCACCACAAAGCCTTCAGGTTGCTTCAAGTAGATTTCCTCTTCAACATCCCCGTGAAGAAATGTTGTCATCACAACCATCTGTTCTACCTCAAAATCAAAAGAAGCAACAATAGATAAAAGTAATTTAACGGGAGTTACCTTGGCCTCATTTTTGTGCAAAGATTCCATTTCATCAACCATGGCCTCTTTCTAGAGTTTCCCATCCTCTGAATCTACTGGTTCCTTCACAGTTTTGGGATCATCATCAGTAATAGATAAAGAAAAATTTGAACAGAAAGCAGATGGACTATAGTTTTCTAGCTGCCTTCTTTCTCGAACTGATCTTCTCACACTCGGAGTTTGTCGCTCTTCATCTTTTGCTTCCTCCTCTGCTGTAGAGTATGATTCTTCCTCCTTTAGCTCAAAATCTATATTCTTAGGTTTGCTTGGTTGGACTTCATGTTTAATAACATATTTCACCTCTCTGAACACCACATCTCGATTATACACAACCTTCCTTGTTACTGGGTTACAAAGCTTATAACCCTTTAAACCATCCTTATACCCAATAAAGATGCACTTTTCAGATTACTATCCAACTTGGTTTGTTTCTCCTTTGGAACATGTACATATGCATCACATCCAAATACTCTCAGATGTGAAAGAGAGGGTTTCTTACCAGTCCATACCTCTTGTGGAGTTTTATCCTCCAACGCTGATGAAGGTGATATGTTGACCAGGTAACATGTTGTCTCCACCACCTCTACCCAGAATTCTTGTCCTAACCCGACACCACTAAGCATACCTCCTGCCCTTTCCATCAACGTCTTTCTCATTCTTTCTGTAGCTCCATTTTGCTAAGGTGTATATGGAGTAGTCTTCTACCATGCTATACCACACTTCTTATAGAATTCTTCAAATTCCTTACTGCAAAAATCTCCACTATTGTCTGTCCTCAGCACCTTTATCTTCTTCTCTATTTGGTTTTCCACCAAAGCCTTAAATTCTTTCAACCTATCAAATACTTCAGATTTCTTCTTAAGGAAATATATCCATGTATTCCTTGAGAAGTCATCTATAAATGATACATAGTATATAGACTTACCCAGTGATGGAACCTTCAAAGGTCCAAACACATTAATATGCACAAGATATAATATATGTTTCACCCTCTTACCACTAGAGGAGAAACTCACCCGATTCTACTTTCCATAGACACAATTTTCACAGAAATAAAAAATATAGATAGCTATTACTCATACCTTCTACCATACCTTTACCATGAAGTATTCGAAGGCCCTTCTCTCTAATATGACCAAGCCTTTGATGCCACAGCATGGTCTTCTCTCTAGAGACCACTAGATTTTCTGCTCCACCTTTATGAACCACAGAACTCTTGCACCCATCAACAACTATGCTACCTTATAGCTTGTATATAGTTCCAATCCAAAATCCTCGCATCAACACAGTGCTCCTCGAACCATCTTTGTAGGTATCCTTCTCGAACACTGTTTTTACACCTGCATCATCCAACTTGCTTACAAGAATCATATTTATGGCCAACACAGGAATATGCAGAACACCCGAAAGTGTTTTAACCCTTCCACCTTGCAACTTCAACTTTGCTTTTCTGTGACCAATGATTCTAGCTTTCCGCTCATCCCCTAAGAAGACATCACCACCATCGTATTTCTCATACTCCCAGAACCACTCTTTATGAGGAGAAGTGAAAGGATGCACCTAAGTCAATCAACCATGCCTCATGATCTACATGTGTACTTGAAGAAGAAAAGTACACATCCCCACCTTCATCTGAGGTGGTTTTCGCCTCTACATAAGGAGCATCATCATATCGCTTTCCTTTTTCAGGAGCTTTAGATTTATAGTCCCTTTTGTAGTGCCCTTCCTTTCTGCATTTCCAGCACACCACCTTTAAAGGATTTCCTGCAAATTTAGATCTCCCACTCAATGACTTATTTTTGTTTATGTTCTGGGGCCATCCTCGTTCAAAAAGGGCATCACCATTCTAGATCTCCATATTTTTCCATCTCATCTCCTTCGTCTGCAAGGATGAGACTATTTCATCAAACTGCAAGGCAGTTGCATTGCTACTTATTGCAATAACCAGACTATACCATGAATCTGGTAGAGAACACAACAAACTCATGCACTTATCTTCATCTGAAATTTTAATATCAATAGATGCTAACTGACTTACTACAGCATTAAATGTGTTAAGATGCTTTGTCACCGAGTCTCCAACTTTCATCCTTAGGTTATACAGCTTTTCCATGGAACAATTTATTCACCAGAGACTTAGATTGGTACAAAGTCCCTAACTTGTCCCCCTCCTAACCCCCCAGTTAACTACATGTTCTAGTCGTGGAAAGAATATAACACAACCCAACATGGGGGGATGCTGGAAGCAAGTTTCCACACCCTAAGATGGCCATGATGTCGATTTATACCATATGTTCCTACCTTCGTGCAACCTTGACCTGCGATCCAGGTATTTTCGCGTTGTTATGACAACGTATTGTATAGGTTCCCAACTTATCTTAAGTGTTTTACTTATATTACTAAACAGTCACAGTTAGCACAACGTAAACTGATATTCTTACTTCCAGTTAACTAACCAATATAATCACACATTTGCACACATTACATAAACATTGTAAATTAAACCCAAAACGCAATATAACTGGATGTATTAACAAGAAATAAATACACATAGTTTGTAGAATACTTCTCTTTATTGATATCTTCGGTTTGATACAGACTCTATCCACCCTACGCACACAGCAGCAAGGGTCCGTGCACTCAATTATAGACTTCTAACCTAGGCCTTTGTGCACTCAGCTGTAGACCCTCCACCTACGCTAAGACTCGAAACACTTAGACTTCTCTACCAAGATTCCAAGACTCGTCTTCTTCTACAAAAACTACTTAGAGCTTACTTAGCTCCCTTTTATAGAATCCCATGGTCTGCGTACCATGGGTGGATCTTTACAGCTGACTTTACACTTAACAAAATAGGGGAAGACAACCCTTTATGACTCTTAACACCTTCGTGCTTTGCAACAACAAAATGCGGAGAATTTAAAACTTTTTTACACAATTGACCCAAAACATGGGCTTTTAGCCCCAAAACTGTCCTAGTGGATCGTGTTCCCAATAAGGAATGATTTTTTGGAAGTTTAAGACATGCAAATAATTTAGGGTTTCTATTATTTTAAAGGGTAGAAGTTTCACACCTAAAGTAGAGGGCCAAAATTCCGAAGTGAAGTAGATTTGAATTGTTTTTACTTTTGTTGAATTGGTTAAACTTCAAATTTTTTGAAATATATTCTTGAATGGTTTACTTGGTGCTTGGAGGAAGACTTGGTCTAGTGTCTTGAGTGTTGAAGAAAGTGTAACTAGGTTCAGTCTTCATAAATGTACTTTTGATATTTGTATTTATACAAGAATTTTTTATTCCTTTTTTTATTTGTCAATGAGTTTCTTTCTCATTGAAATAGGTCTTGCACATGTCAAAGTGCAATAGGTAAGTCAAAGAGTCAAAAGAAAAATCTGAAGACCCTTAAGGGCATGTTACACTATGTATATATTTGTATAACAGCCAAAAGAATACCTCCAAGGAAAGTCACAAGTCCTCCATCCAACAAGATCACCAAATGAATAAATCCCGAAGAAGAAAAATCAAGTTGTAATATAGTCTCCTAGTAGGCCTCAAGTCGGCCTATAGGAGGGACAAACCTCTATATATAGAGGCTATTCAATCCTCCAACAATAAGCAATCATACTTCTGAAATCAATGAGCAAGAGAAGGCGAGTAGAAGGTGAATAAAGACAAGTATAAGGAGCCTCTAGTGCAATGAAGAAGGAGAAGGCATATCTAAAGTTTAAAGGAATATTTTTAGGGTGAATTGTAGTCAGACATGTGAGGAAATGTCGGTTGCTTGTGGTCACTATAGAAGAAATGTCATAGTTGATTTTTCAATAGATGTTTTTTCCTGGTAGAGAGCCAATATCTTGTGTTCTTGTTTCTTGTGTTTTGGTAGAAGTTTGATGAAGCAAACACACATACAATAATAATAAGAGAAGAACATCAAGCTAACAAGTTAAATTGAAAAAGTGCTTCACAAATTGTTTTCAAGTATATAATAATCCTACTATATCTAATTTCCCTAGATTCTTCAACATGATATCAGACCTAACATGACACATCAAGGAAAGGGAATATCAAGAGCACAAATGAGGTGAATCATCAAGGAAGGACATCTCAAGAACAACTACAAGGTTGAAGCATCAAGACAAGAAATCTTAATCATATAAAGGACAAGAAGGTCTACCATATACTATTCATCAAGGTTTGCAAAGCAGGAAGCCTTTTATACAAAGATGCCTACAAGAAAATCAAGTCAAATAAGGGCCTACATCAAGCTACACCATCTTGAAGGGAAGAAGCCCTACAAGTCAAGTCCTACTGTCCAAGAAAATCTCATAATCAAGCACGTCTATTTGCAGGAAACAATTTGAAGATCATCAAGATCCATGAGGGCAAGTCGTTGATTCTTCAAGAAGAAAGAAAGCTACATCACAAACTACATCAAGTAAGTATATGTTGAGAAATGGCAACAATAACTTCTAGTTTAGTTTGTCCTTGAATTAAACTATGAATTAAAATAGAAATATTTTCTAATAGAAATTTGGAAATAATTAATTAAGTTTAATTAACTTAATTAATTTATGAAATTCAAATTGGAAGTCTTTTATAAGACTTTTATATGTTCTCCCTAACTTATAGGAGTTAAGAATGACTTATGAATGAGTTGTAATTAGTTAAATAATTTTATTGATTTAAGTTCAGTTAAATTAGTTCCAATCAGTTTCAGGAACAATGCACTATTTGTTTCCCTCTAAATACAAGCTATCCTTTATAGGAATTACACATTGGAATAGAGACTTGGAGAGGTTGTGAATTGGATAATATTTGGCCTTGAGCTTGCTTATGAGTTGGAGATTGAATTTGATGAGTGCTGGGATTATTCTAGAGAGAACAAGCATTGTAATTTCATCTTGATTTTTCAGATTAATACAAAATAGATAGTGGGGTTTTGAGTTGTGGCTTTCCCTAGATATTTATTGTCTTATGTGCCTTTGATTCCATTCCTCTATTGATTATTGTTTTCTCGATGTTTATGGTCTTCCGCTGTAAAGAGTATAAGAAGATTCTTGTCTCTTGCTTTAGAAAGTTGCATTAGCTTGTGGATCTACAAGGTTTTCTATATGGTATCCGAGCAAGATTGTTTTTTGGGCTGAGCATTTGTAGAGAGGTTATGAGATTTTCTGTGACTTTTCTTATAAACAAATTGTATATTTGGATTCCTTGGGAAGAGATACCCAAATTCAAAAAAAAAATTGCCGAATCAGAGTTCAGATGAGGGAGATATCGTTGATTTACAATCATGTCTCTAGAGGAGATTTCAAAGTTTTAAGTTTTTGGGTTACAGGTGAAAGTCAAATTTGCATACATACTTCAGGATCAGAAGATGGCATTCCATGGGTTGATGCCTGATTATGCCTTGCAAGGAAGCTTGAATTTTATAGCCTGGAGGGATAGGATGGAGGTTGTGCTAGAAGATAATGGCTTGAAGGAATTCATTGATCTTCTTGGACTCCCAAAGAGTTGGCATAGTTATTAGGACTTTGTAAATGGTTAGGAGAAGCTGCTAGATTGGGAATGACGATAGTCGGATTTGATGTAGGATGAGATCAGGAGGAACACCGGGGAGGGTTCTTCATCAAAGACTGATTATGAAGAGAATTGTGCCTTAGTGATTAATGCAAGGAACGGGAAAGGTATAATTTCTCATTCCAAATCAGATTCTTATCATGGAGGTAAGAAGAAGGACATGACAAAAGTTAAATGCTTTCATTTACACAAGATGGGCCACTTTACTACAAATTTTCCATTGAAGAAGTCCAATGAGAAGTCCTCAGAAGGAGTGGTGGGTGAGGCTTTGGCCTCCCAATTTGAATTGGACTTTTCCGTCATTACATGCATGGTGTCTTCAATGATGGGAAGTGTTTTGTACTTAGACAGTGGAGCTTCTTTCGACATGACTGGCGACAAAGAGTTATTCTGTGAACTGGAGGCGAAATATCTCAAGATGCGTATCAAGAGGGGTGATGATGGTAAATATAGTGTTAAGTATTGGGGGTTTTCATAGTGCATTATATTAGATATCATTTTTTTGGATTCAAATGTGTTAAGTCATTCATCTATGACCATTTCCATGAGAGGTAGTCATAACTGACTAATTTCTCATGATTTTTGAATAGTCCACTTAGCACTCATTGCATCGGGTGATGCTCACAGGGGTGAAGAAATGGGATTGAAACTAGTGAAATAAATCACATAGCGTTAATCATCACTTCTGAGGCTTGCACCCGATAACCAGGACCCCCCAAGAAGTCACCCATCCAAGATCACCTCTAGCTCAAGCACGCTTAACTATGGAGTTTTCCCATTTTCAAAACCTTAGCAAGTATTGTGCCTCATGAACCATTCAAGTAGAGTTCCCTTCACTCTTTTCGAATTAAGTATTAGGGGTTTTCGTAGTGCATTATATTAGATATCATTTTCTGGGATTCAACTGCATTAAGTAAGTCATTCATCTATGACCATTTCCATGAGAGGTAGTCGTAATTGACTAATTTCTCATGATTTTTGAATAGTCAACTTAGCACTCATTGCATTGGGTGATGCTCACAGGGGTGAAGAAGTGTGATTGAAACTAGTGAAATAAATCACATAGCGTCAATCATCACTTCTGGGGCTTGCACCCAGTAACCAAGACTTCCCAGGAGGTCACCCATCCCAGATCGCCTCTGCCTCAAGTGCGCATAACTGTGGAGTTTTCCCCACAATCAAGCCCTCTTAGATTGCTAACCCATTTCCAAAACCTTAGCAAGTATTGTGCCTCATGAATCATTCAAGTAAAGTTCACTTCACTCTTTTTGAATTATTGGTGTGGGCACTATTACTTTTCAGAGGGAGCATGTGGCTCCACTAATTTTGAACAATGTTATGCATGTACCCTCACTGCTAAAGAACTTGGTATCCATTGCCATGCTTGAGGATAGAGGCTATGATGTGATTTTTTCAAAAGGAAAGGCATTCCTTCGACACATAGCCACAGGTCAAGTACAGAAGATAGGGATTCTAGTTCACAATATCTATAAGATAGAGGTAGAGTATTGTGTTGCTTTGAGTTCAAAAGTAGAAAAGATGTTGAGCTGAGACATCGATGAGTTGTGGCACAAGCTATTTGGCCACTTGCATCATGGGGATTTCAGGATATTGCAACAAATCTCCAACAGTCTTCCCAAAGGTAAGCTTGAGCAAGTTGATACATGCAAGGGTTGTACTTTGGGAAAATACACCAATTGTTCCTTTGGAGATAAAGACAGTCCAACAGAGTTTATTCTAGAGAGAGTCCATTTAGATGTGTTTGGACCATTCTCGACAATATCCACTGCCAAACAAAGGTATTATGTTATATTTGTAGATGACTATTCTTGTAAATGCTAGATATTTTTCATGCAGACAAAGGATCATACGTTCACAAAATTTTGTGAATTCAAAGCATTGGTCGAGAAAGAGTGAGGCAAGAAGGTTAAAGATCTATGGAGTGATAATAGTGGAGAATATGTCTCGATCGAGTTGAAGAACTTCTTTGCAACGGAAAGGATTAAATGAGAGTTGATGGCACCTCATAACCCTCAACCAAAATGGGGTTGCAGAGAGGAAGAAAAAGAGAATAGTAGCGGAAAAAAGGGCGATGTTGCATGATCAGGGCCTACCACTACACTTGTCAGATGAGGCATGCAACAGAATGATTTATGTTCATAACCATAGCCCGCATCGAATATTTGTGAGTAAAACACTAGAGGAAGCTTATTCTGGTATTAGGCCAAATGTTGGTCAGTTCAATATTTTTGGGTCATCGTTTTATTACCATGTGACCAAAGATGTATGGAAGAACCTTGGGCCAAAAACATAGGTGGGGATCTTTATGGGGTACACTGACACTCCCCACATCTATTGGGTGTAGATGCAAACCAGTCGGATGACAGTGGTTCACAGGGATGTCAAATTTGATGAGGAGAATGCCATGCGAGTATCCCTTGAGAGGGAACTTGAGATACATGTGGAGGAGGAATTCTTAGTTCCTAAGGTTTTGGAGCCTTAGATTTATGTGGAGAAGCCACATGCAAAGGTTCTTGGAGTGGAGACATCCACTCAGGAAGAGTCTTCCAAAGGGGGAAGAAAGCACACTAGAGAGGCTGATAGATTATTGGATGATGCATGGGAGAATGTGGGAGAACCCTCTTCTCAACATAGACAGAGGAAGTCACCAGAGAGGTACACTAGATACATGGCACTTACGGGTGCATGTGTTGTGACAGAGCCATCTTCCTTTCAGGAATCAGTGCACCAGTCGGTTTGCATTAATGTGATGGTGGAGGAGTATGACTCCATAGTTTGAAAGAGTGTTTGGGATGTGGTCTCGAGACCAGAGGACAAGTTATTTGTGAGCTCCCATTGGATTTATAATGTAAATAAAGCTACAGATGGTAGTGTGGAGAAGCATAAGGCCATACCTTTGGCCCGTGGATTTTCATAGGTAGAGGGGATTGACTATGATGAGACCTTTGCTCATGTTGCAAGGTACTCATATGTCAAATATATTTTGGCACTATCTGCATAGATGGGTTGGAGTATCCATCAGATGTATGTGAATATTTCCTTCCTTAATGGCACGATTGAGGAAGATGTGTACATAGAGCAACCCAAACATTTTGAAACCTTGGACTATGAGTCACATGTGCACTGACTCAAGGGAGAGTTGTATGAGATAAAGCATGCACCCCGTACTTGGCTACCATGATAGATAGCTACTTCACTAGGTTGGGCTTCATGAAGAGTGAAGTAGATGCAAATTTGTATCACATACTGGTGGAATGTAAAATTTTGATCATTGTACTTTGTGTAGATGATCTCATAATTACAAGTGATGAGAAGCTCATAAAATCTTGCAAGGAGGATCTTGCAACAAAGTTTGAGATGAAGGACATGGGGCTCATGCATTACTTTCTTGGCATTGAGGTATGGTAGGGAGATGGGGAGTTTTTTGTATCTCAAGGAAAGTATGTCAGTGAGATACTCAGGAGATTCGCATGGAGAGCAGTAAACCAATGGAGACTCCTCTAGTTGGCACTAAAGGAAGGAGGATGCTACTTCAGGAGAAGTAATGGAAGCTACTATTTATAGGAATCTTGTGGTTCACTCATGTATTTGGTGTACACATCACCATATATGTGTTATGCAGCTAACCATCTTAGTCAAGCGATGGTTAGGCCTACCAAGCTGTATTGGAAGGCGAAAAAGCATGTATTGAGATACCTCAGAGGCACTACTTAGTTTTGGTTGTGGTATATATAGAAGAAGGGAGTGAAGCTTCAAGGCTTCACTGATGCAGATTGGGTAGGGATTCGATGTGACAGGAAGAGCTCATCAGGAGGGATCTTTAGTATTGTGTTAGCTGCAGTTTCTTGGTACAACAGGAAACATAGATCAGTTGCACTCAGTTCGGTAGACACAAAGTACATGGCTGCAAGTTAAGAAACATGTGAGTATATCTGGATGAGGAAGATCCTGGTTGGTTCGTTTGGTCAGTTAATGGATATGACAATGATTTATTGTGATAATCAGAGTTGTATCAAACTCTCTGAAAATCCAGTTTTTCATGATTAGTCCAAGCATATAGATATCCAGTATCATCATCTTAGAGATGTGTATTGAGGAAGATCATGTTGTTAGATTAGATTCCCACGAAGGAGAAAGATGCTGACATCATGACAAAGGCATTTCCAAGATGTAAATTTGAGTTTCACAGAGACAGGATTGGGGTAGTGGATACTCCCTTTCTTGTTGAGAGGGAGTGTTGAGAAATGGCAACAAGAAATTCCAGTTTAATTTGTCCTTGAATTAAACTATGAATTAAAATACAATTCTTTTCTCATAGGAATTTGAAAATAGTTAATTAAGTTTAATTAACTTAAATAACTTCACTAACTTAGGAAATTTGAATTGGAGGTCGTTTAGAATACATGCATATGCTCTCCCTAACTTATAGGATTTAAGGATGAGTTATGAATGAGTTTTAATTAGTTAACATATTTTATTTAGTTAAGTCTAGTTGAATTAGTTCCAATCAGTTTCAAGAAGTAATAGTGAGTAAACAGTCAGTTGGGAAACTAGTGACCTAATTAGTGCTACACTAGTTAACTAAAGATTCCACCATTAGAAACACATGCATGTTGATTCTGAGAAAGACCCAATAGATACTAGAGTGCAGGGACAATGCACTATTTGTTTTAGATTTTTCTGAGATGCACTGATAGTGCATGCAATCAGGAACTGATCCTTGAGGGATTGTGCTATTTTTGGCAGCTTTATTTTCCTTTAAATACAAATTATCCTTCATAGGAATTACACATTGGAATAGAGACTTGGAGAGCTTGTGAATTGGCTAAGATTTGGCCTTGAGATTGCTTATGAGTTGTTGATTGAATTTGCTGAGTGTTGGGATTGTTCTAGAGAGAAGAAGCATTGTAATTTCATCTTGATTTTAAGGATCTATACAAAACAGATAGTGGGGTTTTGAGTTGTGGCTTTCCCACATATATTTATTGTGTTATGTTCCTTTGATTATCTTCCTCTATTGATAATTTTTTTCTCGATGTTTATGGGATTTCACTGTAAAGAGTAGGAGTAGATTCTTGTCTCTTACTTTAGCAAATTGTATTTTCTTGTGGATCTATAGGATTTTCTACAGTATATATGTCCCCTCCTCAACATACATCAATGTATTTTTGCAAGGAAAGAAACAAATTCTTCGGACTAATAACTTCCTTGAATGGAAGAAGAGGATTCATTTACTTCTCAAGGAGAATGAACTTCTAGACCTCATCAAAGGGAATATCACTATCCCTGGTAAGGAAAAAAATCAAGCTTTAGCCAAGTAAAATAAGGATGAGACAAGAGCTTAAAGGATTCTAATGGAATCTATGAAAGACTCTCTCATTCCTTATTTCTCCAAATTTGAAACATCAAAAGAAATCTATGATAAACTAATAGAGCTATTCTCTATAAGCATAACTAGAGAAGTGATATCTCTATGAACCGATTTGTACAAGATGAATATATTGAAGGAAGGAATAACTCCCTACTTCATGAAGATCTCCGAGATGAGGGATCAACTTAAAGAACTAGGAGAAGTCATGTTTGACAGAGAAATGATAATTGTAGTACTCAATGCTCTATTTGAGGATTGGGGCAACTTCATATCAATCATATATGCCAAGAAAGAAGCTACCCCACTAAGTGAACTATGGTCTCTATGCAATATAGAGGAAACTAGACTCAAAGCCTTGGATGATGTGGGACCAGAGGAGCAAGAATTTTCTACCATGGCCAAGAGAAAGGGAAAATTTGGCAAATTTGGTCCAAGAAGAACAAGAAATAGAGATATGTCCAAATTCCAATGCTTTGGATGCTAAGAATATGGACACTACAAAATGGATTGTCCTAAGCTTGAGAAGGACAACAACAAGAAAAGAAAAAGGAAAGAATCTCATGTAACTAAAGAAGTGAAGGAAGAATACAAGAAGCAGAAGAAGGAAGATCCTCCAGATCTCTACTATGGCTAAGTCAACCTCTTTACTTAAATACTTCTTTCAAAGTATTGAGTAGCATAGGAGCATATAAAGATAGGATAGGATGCGTGGTTAAGTATCATCTTCTAGAATATAGGATCATGGTGTAGATATAGCTCAAGATATTCATATAGAAGGAGCATAACTTTTATAGGACCTCATCCACAATGAAGGAATAATTAATCATGATTAAGAATCTTAGAGGGCCTCTATCATCAAAAGGAAGAAACATTTTCAGGATAAGGGTCTTCAAGATCCTCTAATAGAATCTTCAAAATAAGATTTTTAAATAAGGGTAGTTGTCTCATTCAAAATCCCATTCAAGGGATTCAAGAGAGGATGATATGAAGGCAATAAAATATGAAGCAAGCAAGGCTACACCAATCAATAAGAACCATAAAATGAAGACAAGATGATCAAACCAGAATCAAGACGAGCTATGTATACGTCAAATTTTAAGTCAGGTCATCATATATATTATTGGGTCATGGGAATAATTCTAAAGAACTATCAAGTATAAAAGGATCTCTTTCACCAATAACTTGCTCGGCGGCATGTACTACAATGCAATGAAGGTCAACATGAAGAAGTGCTCCAATAAGGAGTATAATGTGGTTGAATAATCACTCCAAGAAGAAGCAAATGAAGAAAGAGATCAAGCATATGAAGTCCTTGGAGATACTAAGGTGTAGATAATTGATTCAACTCTACAAATATGTCATGATGAAGGAACCATCCAACAAAAGCACTATTTGATGTTGAAGCAATATCAGGATGAATTCATGAAGGTCCACTAAATCGAAGTATGGTAATAAGAAAGTACAACTTAAAAGATATGTAATAAATATTCTAAAGCATAGTCAGATAACAAATGAGTAGTGAGACGATGAAAGATCTTGAAATATATCAAGAAGGCCACGTTCCACGAAGGGAGAAATGACATGAACAAGCCAGGAAGGAAAGTGATCAATGGCTAGTGCCCTATGAAGAAGAAGTTCAAACAAAGACTTCATGACTTCAAAAGAAGGAATGAGATCAAGCAGTTGAAGGAACTAGAAAGAAGAAGCTTTTGATGTATTTACAAGTCCCTAGCTAAGAGGGAGTTCTAACAAGTTCCTAATCACAGATGATCTTGAGCAAGTTCCTTTTTAGAGGAAACTTGGGCATGTCTTCCTCAATTAAGAGGAAGATATATACACAATATTCGTGTCTTGACTTGGGAAGAAAGAATGGAAGGATTGGGTAATCATCTACCATCTGAATAATTTTGAGGATGTGTAGGGCACCCAAGATAAGAATAGGAAAGCAGACCGATATTCTTTGAGGGTTGGGAACCCAAGACAAGAATAGTCCTAGAAGGTCATACTCAATGAACACCCGGATGAGTATGTACTTTGAGAGACAATGATTAAGGTGTCTATAAGTCATTGTTCTCGCCAACATTGTGAGATGATCTTATGATCTTATGAGAGATAGAGTTGTTAGTCAAGGCCTGAGCAAGAGAATCCCAGTAAAAGTTGAAGAAAGACAAGTATAAGGAGCCTCTAGTGCAGCGAAGAAGGAGGAGACATAACTGAAGTTTAAAGGACTATTTTTAGGGTGAATTACAATCACACGTGCAATGAAAGGAGGGTTATTTGCAATCACTATAGAAGAAAAATTACAATTTCTCATCTCTCATTTTTTGGGCTAGAAATTTATCCCTATAAGGCCTCCTCCTCGAGTGAAGAAGAGGCTCTCTCAAGCGAAGGAGAAATGAGTCAAATACACAAGGAAACCTCTCACACATGCAAGAAACTAGGGCTACAATATCATCACATTAAGTATTCATCCTCACATCAAGAAGGATCTCAGTTGGTCAAGAGAAGGAAGGTATCCTCATTAGTGAAGGACCTCACTAAGGATCAAACATAAATTATCTCTTTTAGGAGATAACATAACAAAGACTATCATCAGTTGTCAGGGAACAAAGTGCTAGAAGAAGGAGGAAGAAGTTTTGGGAAACAAAGTGTCAGAAGAAAGGACTTGAGTTGTGCTTGGAGGATATTCTTGTCAAGGGTCTAGGGTTTGATATTGATCAATAAGAAGCTTCAATAAGAGAAATTTACGAAAGGGTTTTCCTCTCTAAGAGAGAGAGGTGTTTCCCTTGCACAGAGCCAATATCTTATGTTTTTGTAACAGTTTGATGAAGTAAACAAACATACAATAATAATAAGAGAAGAAGATCAAGATAAAAAGTTAAATTGAAAAAGTGCTTTACAAATTTTTATCAAGTATAGAAGAATCCTACTATATCTAATTTCCCTATATTCTTCAACATTGAGTCTTGGAATTCTCATTTGTAGTAGATTTTATAAGAAGAGAAGAGATTATTTTTAGGTTGTCCCCTTGGAGGGGTTTTTAGCTCGCTTGGAGCCCACTTCTTGTGTCCATTATCTTTATTATTTGTAACAACTTAGGTTAAAAATTCATGTAAAAAAATATAAAACAAAGGTCATGGGACATGTATTCCAAGCCAAATGATGGGAAAAACATCCTAGCGGGTGTGCAATTTGTTTATTATGGCTAAAGGAAATTGGCAAAGGCAATCGAAAAGGCTTTGGAAAGGAAAAATGGAATTAATTGACATTTTATTTATTAAAATAATGGAAATTAGGAGAAATGGAAAGTTCATATGTGGTATTTATGGTTGTTGTATCCTTTTTACTTTTGTTGGTTATATGATGGCTATGCGAATGTTTTATGATAGTTATGATGTATGGCTATCATCATGTTTTTGTTGATAAATGAATGAACAATGAATATATGACCTAATACATGGTACTGCAACTAATTTGATAAGGCATCAATGATTCCTTATGAATCTCAAATAATTATGAGACCCCTAACCTCAGATATGTTGTTATAACTTGTAGATTACATGTTCATAATGTGTTTGACGAAATGTATGTCATCGTTAGGCTTGGTAAGGTCAATTCCTTGATCATGTTTTATGTTAGAGGATTTTTCTTAGTTTCATTTATTGTCTTGGAAAGTCTCATTAAGTTTTGGGCAGTGGTTTGGAGATTAGCCCTGAAGAAGTGGCTTAAATCTCATAGTCTCTAGCATAGAACAGGTTGAAAAGTATTGTAGTATCTCCCTTACACGCATTGTGGGAGTGAATCGAGGGTCCTAGTCACACGCATGCCCATTTCGTGGGAGAGAATGCGCATTTAATTGATTGAAAGGTTAGTTTAACTTAGGGGTTGGGCACCTGGAGTGGTAGATTAGCTTCTCGGGGTCCTGCAACACCTAGGGGAGGTCTGCAATATGTTGGTTCATACATTTCACTTCCTTAACTACACTTAGGGAGTGGAATCACATCATATTAACTATTCATCAAATATTTACCCCTGTGGACTAGTTAGCTTGGGTAAATTTGGGAGGAAAGTTTTACAGAGTGGTATCAGAGCACAATTCAACACTTGGACTCGAAGGGTGGAATGTGTTTTTCATGCATACATGTAGGTTGTATTTGTTATTGTTATGTATGCATGGTATTGTATATTGTTATAGTTGTGTTGTCATGTCGAGGTTGACGATGTGGATATTGGGATGTGCTTGTCATGAATGCGTGTCAGTTGTATATGCATTTGTTATGCATGTCAATGTCTATATATTGTTATGCATGCATTATAGTGGTTATGGTTATGCATGTATAGTGGGTCAAAAATGCATTGTGAGGTCATCGTATGTAATTTTTATCATCATGATGTTGTTGGTTGTTATGGTGCTGATGTGTTGGTTGAGATAAAGAAGGAGATGTAGATCATCAAAGCGAGGTTACAACACTAGACTTTAGGGTAAGATAAAATCGTCACATACATTTGTATGTTGGGTATGCAGGTATGTTGTTAATGGTTATTATAAGAATTATGGTTACTTATATACTTGTCATTCTATTGTTGGTCTGGTTATATGCATGGTAGATGCTAGTTGATCAGTGTAATCATATGCACATGTGTTGGATAGTCATGCATGACAGTAACTTGTTGTTGTTTTATGTTACTTAACTTGATGATTATGTTATATGTTGTTGATGAGTATGTCATATGTTAAATTGTTATTGTTATATGCTAATTAACTTGATGATTAGGGTTATTGCATTTAATATCTTGATGTTAAATGCATTGTGTTAACCTGGATTGGCCTATGAAGATGGTTATGGTTATGATATTCAAGTACGAGACAACATATTTTTGATATGGTGTTGTACTAATATAGACTGACTATGCATATGTGATTTTTATGAATGAATTTCAATTGTTTATGAGTTTATGATGTGAAGATGTCTGCTAGTTACTTCAAATGGCAATTTCTTTCCTGGAATTCCATGAACAATGCAACTTCTTTCATTTCCACAATGTTCTTAGCATGTTCCACATAATCACCTTTAGTTATGTGATGTCATACGACATGTTTTATATCTGGAATAGTAGGGGAATGACTCTCCCAAAACTCTACCACAAATGCTCTCATTCTTGCTATAATCTTATCTTGGTAGGGTTTCTTGGTGATAAGAGCCCAAAAGTAAGATTCATCATTTTCATTCACTTGAGCCATGAATTTGGTATTCTTATGCAAGCTTTTTTCTTGAAACATGGAGTGATTTTGACATTGATGCCAACTTTTGTTGTTTTGTTGTACTTGGTGCAACAATAACAGTTGTAATTTCCCTACGGACAACTTGAACATTGGGTTTTCTTGATTCTCCAAACATAGTAAATGCCTTGCATATATTTTTATTGACATTAATATGTGTCTTCTTGCTTTTAGCATCTTGGACACCCAAAAGCTTTGTGGCATGTTTTAGTTTCTCACGTTTGATCAACCCATGCAGTATCTCAGCTTGTGCAACAACTGAATGTTTCTCAAAATGTTGTCGAGTGATGTTATTGAAATGGTCTCTAATAATGTGAGGAGTAATGAGCTGCCCAAAGTCCTCTATTTTTATTGCATCCACATTTTCTATAAATGGTCCACCCCTTTCCAAACTACTGTAACTCCTTATTATACTGTTAACTTGAGAGGAAACAATTTGTTCTTCTAGTGGTTGATCAACTTCATAGGGAAAATATTCTTCCTCCATTGGTTGATTAGATTAACTGGCACATGCTGTTCCCCTACTGAAAATTAATTTACTTGATAGGGCACATGTTCCTCTAGTGGTTGATTAGGTCAATAGGGAACATCTTGATCATATTTTGGTTGATTAACTTGATTGGACACAGCTTATCCATCATGTGGATTTTCAACTTCCATCCCTACATAGTGGAATAAAAAATATACGTGTAAGTTAAGTGAATCATCATCATACGATAAGTGAATAGTAAATTTACACATGTTTATTTAAGAAATCATCGTAGGTGGAAGGTCATGAAATGATTTGATAGTAGGAAATTAGGTAGCATAAGTTGACATGGATCAAGGGTTACAAGTTGAAACATGAAGAGAAAAGGGTGATTTATAATGTGATGAAAGGTAAAAGAATTCCTCCTCACTCAACAAAAATCATTTTGGAAGCCCTAGGGTTCTAGTCACAAACCCTAGGGAAAAGTTAAATGAAAAACATGTTGAGAGTTGGCAAGTAGGTAGCAGAATTTGACATGGCCCAAGGGTTATAAGATGAAACATGGAAATAAAAGGGTTTCGGTCTCAGGTAAAGATGGGTCGAAGAAAAGCACACCAGTAAAGGTATCAATCCCTGTGTCAACAAAAAGGGTGATTCACAATATGATGAAAGGTAAAACCATTCCTCCTCACTCAACAAAAATCTATTTGGAAACCCTAGGGTTCTAGTCACAAACCCTAGGGAAACGTTAAATGAAAAATAAGTTGACAATTCATAAATAGGTAGAAGAAGTTGAGATGGACCAAGGGTTAGAAGTTTAAACATAGAAATAAAAGGGTTTCAAGCTCAAGGAAAGATGGTTGAAAGAAGAGTGCACTAGTAAAGGTATGAGTCTCTATGTCAACAAAAAGGGTGGTGTAAAATATGACGAAAGATAAAAGCATGCATCTTAAATCAATAAAAATCAATTTGGAAACACTAGGGTTCTTGTCACAAACCCTAGGGTGTCCCATTTATCTAGGATGAAGTGGCTCAAAAATAATTTGATGCACTTAAATATGCGTTGAACCGTACACTGTTGTGATAGTTGTTCAAGCCCTTAGATAATGTTGGAGAAGCGCTCTTGTTGGTGTATAAATAAGAGGTGTTGCGAAGGTTATAGTGACACCTTAAGAAGCATAGAAAGGAGATCATTTAAGGAGGAAGGAGGTTGAAGTATACCTCAGTGAGCCGCAGCCTTAAGAGAACTAGCGAAGAGGAGAATGAGGTCATTTTTGTGACTGTTAGGATAGTTTTGGGTAGATGCAACTAGTGAGGGAGAGAGGGTCTAATTAAGACTAGGCCGAGTAGGTGAAAGGTGTCTTGCACATAAAATTTGTGGGTATTTTATATGTTGTAGGCCAAAGTGTTGCATTGCAAGTGTAGGTGGATAGAAGGCTTGTTTAGGGAGGTTGAGTAGGCTACTAGGTGTTGATCTAGATTATAATTGATGTCAACATGGATATATTCTGGGATATTAAATGATGATGTGAAGCCAACGAGAAGTAGAGTCGTGAAGTACGAGAAGCAAGAAGCCAAGGACGAAAGCCATTAGGGAAGCCATTGGAAGTCAAGAACAAGAGTTTTCAAAGAAGAGCTATCAGAAGTCAAAGGAAGACCTATCAGAGCAAGAGAAGCATATCAGAAGCAAGAGAAGTAGTTCATCGGAGCATATCCCTTATGCCGAAAGGTAAGTGCTAAAGGGAAGAAAAACTACACTTATTGCATATACCCAAGAGTAAGTGCTAAAGGAATAAAATAGTGAAATCAGAGGAGCTTTGTGGACCTGATGGTTCTGTTACAATATGCCTCTATTGAAATATCGCATCCATTGCATCACGAGTCTTGAAGCCTTGTTGTTACACTGAAATCCCGGATTGTGATATGAGTTGCGGACCCATTGGTCCCATTATAACACACCCTAATTAATATCGCATCCATCGTGTCGAAACCTTCGCAAGTTATGAAGGCTTGTCAAATTAAAACTTTGATTGCGATATAATATATGGACCTGAATAGTTTATGGTAACAGCCATAATGAAATATCACATCTGCCTATTGGAACTTCCATATCGCAATTCATAAAGTGATGTCACATTAAAAACTGCAATTGCGATATTATTGCAGACCCGACTACACCACTATGGCATAACTTAATGTAATATTGCATCTGTTGAATCACAAGTTTCGAAGGGATGACGTGTAAAACCTCCGATTGCGATAATATTGTGGACCCGATGGATTCATTAAAAATATTTCATTAAATATCACATCTACTCCATTGGAATACAGAGCATGTGCACACTTGTAAAACCTTCGATTTTTATGAAGTTGCAATTGCGGGATTAAAGGAATGACTCTGATTCTCATGAAATTGCCATTGCAAGATTAAAGGTGATGACATAGCATGTGGGACCTCCATGTGGGTATAATAGCTCTTATATGGTTTCCGTGAATAATCAAGTCTATGGATAAAAGACTCTCTGATATATATTTTTAATATACAAGTCGGCCTCCCTCCAATAGATGCGTCCTTTGGTCATTGGTGAAACTCGTATAAAAACGAGTTAAAATGCTTCAGTTATGAGTATCTATCTTAGGCATAAAAATAGAGCATAAAGAAGTTCACAACTTGTGAACTTGAATAGACAAAGGAAGATGAAGGAACAGTAGAAAGAAAGCCAAAGGTCGAGTGAGCATAGAGGAAGTTGAAGGTCCAATGGAAGACGAAGGTAAAAAACATTCTGTTGACTGGGTTAATCATTGAAAGTTTGAACATATAATTAATCTGTAGAAGTGAAGCGCGTGATATGTTAAAAAGGGACTACATAAGGTAGGGTTGTTTTATAATTGTGCCACAACCTATAGCCACAATAGTTTCTCTTCTAAAGCAATTACCCTTGAAGCAGTTATCATGACTGTTAGAATAGAGGGTTGAAACAAAGAGTTTTGTGTGTGAAAGATCATTTAAGATACATTGATGATTGTAACCATTATGCGTTAGTCATCACGATGTGACTTGGATATTTTGTTTGAGAAATATGAAGAGTTGTGAAGACTCCTTCATATGAAGGCAGGTTGTCATTAATGAAGTGATTTGGAGAAGGCATTGCTGAAGAGATTGACAGGGCTCATTAAAGAAGATATTGGGAGACGTGAAGTACAACCAAACATACCTTGACAAAGTGAACTAGATATAGGGTTGGATCCCCTGAGGTTGGTGCCTAAAAATTGACAACTTTGGAGCCTTGGATGTCCAAGTCAGTGCTTAGCAAATATAGGTTGGAGCTTGGAAGATTGAGGATTGGTGTCCTTCGAGTTGGTGCTCCTAAACTCAAGGTTGGTGCCTTGGATAAGATAGGGTCAAAGCCCTAAAGGTCAGAGCCTCACTAAAGTCCAAGTATGTACTTGGCACATCCCAAGTTGGAGCTTGAGTGTCTTCATCAAGGGTTGGAGCCCTACCCATATTTTACTTCATTCGTTATAAATATTATATTAATAAAAGTGTTTACTTCTATTGTTCGTTTTTGTGTTCTAAATATAAGTGATCTAACTGGTAAATGTAACAATTGAAAAGAAACACTGATTCACCCCCTTCTCAGTATTTCCAACAATTGGTATCAAAGCCAGTACCTTAAATAAAATCCTAACAGCTTGAAGGTTGATCATTAGAACACAAATGGTGAAGCCAAGGAAGAAAGTCTTCAATCCTCTTAAAGATGTGTCTTCCTCAACCACCGAAATTGAAGTCAATCAATTTGTGAATGCTCCATTGTTCACTGGAAACGTTGATATATGGGAGGTAAGAATGAGGAATTTCTTAAAGACTCATGGCATTGAAGACCCAAGTTCATGGAAATTAAACATGGTATCAGAGCATATTTGAGCTACTTTGATGGACAATAAATCAAAGTGTGGACAAAGAAATGAAAAAGAGGGAGTTGTGGGTGTTTGGATCATGTAGTATAGGGCTCAACAAAAGACATGGAGATGTGGTCTCAATAGACTACATGATGAGATGGGTTGGGAGATTTGGTGGATCGGTGGTGAACTTGGTGCACTTCAACATGTTGTGTGGCAGTCTGTAGATCATGGACTTCCTATGTCTTGTCATGGATGGTTGGGACAACTCGAGGGTTTCTTTGGCAGGGAAGAGATCAGGTTGATTGATATGGCTTCATTTGATGGACTACAGGTTGGGAGGCTAGATTATTCATAAGATCATGATGTTTCATATCTGAGATTGGAGGGATTTGCATGAGTGGCATTTGATCTAGGAGGATGAGTGCTTGCAAGACTGAGCAGGGAAGAAAGCTCAATCCTCCAAATTGTCAATCCTCATGGCTTGGAGTACCTAGCAATCTATAAAAATCAACACTCCCTCTTAGCGAGGGAGCTACTTCCAAGACTAGGATGTAACCATCATCATCAGCGACAATAGCCCATATGGTGTCCATCAGTGTAGCATACTTTATCTAATGAACCCGACAACCTTGGTGGTACCTCTATCAAAACCTAAAGATCACAAACCTCCATTGGATTCCTCCCTATAAGTCTAGATTTCCTTTTAGCTTACATGATCTTCATTAGCTCAATCCTACGAGCCCTTATCCTTCTGGATCAAATACTACTCATGCAAATCCCTCAAACCTTGGATATGCAACATCATGATCTGATGAATACTCTAGCATGCCAATCTGAAGTCCATCACATGAAGCCATCTCAATCAACCTAATCTCATCGATGCCAAAGAAATCCTTGATCTATCCTAACTATCCATGACAAGTTGAAGGAAGTCCATCACATGAAAAGAACCACACAACATATTGAAGGGAAATAGGTTCACCACTAATCCACCAGAACTCCCAACCCATCTCGCCATGTAACCTATCAAGACCACATCTCCATGTCCTTAGCTTAACCATCTGCTCCATGATCTAGACACCCACAACTCTCTTTGAGCTTTTTTGTTGTGAAAAATCTCATTCATCTCCCTTAAAAATAGGTCAGCTTCCCTTTGATACCATGTTTCTTTCCACGAACTTGGTGTCTAGGATAGAGACTTAAAATCTTTGATACTACCACACCAAGAATCACAATGATACTACTTTATAGAGTGGAATATAAACAATAGTAGATCCACTAGTGCAAAAAATATAGACAACTTTTTACAAATTTCAAACCAACTTCGTTGTATTAAACAACATATTATACAACATTCTAGGTCTCTCGTATCAAGGATAATGGACCTCATACATTCATTGATACAAGATACAAAATTGGGGCTTGGTGTCAGTCCATCGACAACCACCTTGCCCTCAAAAAGATAATATGACGATGTGGCTGATGTAGTTGACTCTCTGAGTTCCTCTCGATCATACCTTGTACCTTCCCAGTCCTTTGGCTCCCAATCTGTTGCTCTTGCATTGATTAATGCTCCAAGTCCATCTAACCACTGAATCTTGACTTCCAACCTACTCATTAGTTTATCGTTCATCCATCAATAGATCAAGGCTCATGTCGAATTATTCATAACTCACCTTGTGAACAATGCTCAATATGACCACCACTAATCCTTAGCTACTGAGGGACTTCAACCTGCTATGGTCTGCATATGCTTCTGCAATGAAGACCAACATAGGGCACAAATGGTTGTCATTTATCACTCCAAGATGTGCATCTCCCACAATGAACACGGGCTAGGAGGATTTCACACCGTCTCTTGTATAAGTCCTTCTCCACACACAAGTTTAGGGCTGCTCAACTTCTCCTAGTTGATTAGACCCTTAACCTCAATGACTACCACTCTAGTAGCTACATTTTTCGATCAAAGTGCTGCACATCGGGCTTTAACTTAAAGACTATCATGTTTGTAACAACCCTCATGAAAGTTCCATGTAATAAATGTTAAAAACAATAAGCAGGGATGTAAGGGACACTTATTCCAAGATGAATGTTGGGAAAGACATCCTAGCAGGTGTTCATTTGATTTTTTATGGCTAAGAAAATTGGCAAAGGAAATGCCTATGGCATTAAAAGGCATTTTGGCACGTTTATTTATGGAAATAATGGAAATTAGGAGAAAAAAGAGGTGAAATGTAATAGGTTTCATGTGAGGAGGAAAATGAACAAAAATAATGGAAAATGAAGAAAACAGAGGCCTTATTCATTAAAAGGCTTCTCAGGACCAGTTGGTAACCTTTTTGTCAGTTCATTTTCTGAGCTCTCTCACTATTCTCTCTCTCTCTCTCTCTCTCTCTCATACTCTTGGAGACTTAGAGTTTTCTTGGAGCATTCTTAGTGGGTTTGGCATACTTGGATTCTTGGAGAAAGAAGTCAAAGGAAGAGCAGGAAAGTGTAAGAAGGCATCAACATCAGCTGCTACATCAAAGTTTCTTGCAAGTATCGAGTTGCATGTATGATTTATTCACTATTTTTGGCATGCATGGCATATGTATGTGGTTTATGTGGTTAGCAAAGGCTGCAACAAATCGAAACCAAGAATGTAATCATGATGTTTCACCTGCAACCTTTGTTAACATGTCCACAATGACCATGATGTAATCATGTTGCTTCACTATTTTCGGCAACCCTATGATGAAGTCTGTGGGAATGACCTCCCATTTGAATTATGGAATCACACTCGGTTGTAGTAGCCCACTTGTATCTTTACACTCTTATTTTACTCATAGAGAATCAAAACATCTAGCCACAAACTCTGCTACATAAATCTTCAAGTTATGCCAATAATAAGGTCTCTTTACTTTTGTTAGTGTCTTCTGGTAACCTTGGTGACTTGAATTCGGTTTCACATGAAACTCCCCAAATATCACCTTCTTAAGATCATTGTCATCCAACATATATATCCTCTCTCGGAACTTGAGCAATTCATCTGCTATACGATGATAGTTCAAGTCCTCTGCACCTGCACGTGTACCTATACCACTACTTGTACTTGTAACTGTAGCATCATCTGTAGATGTACCATCACCTTTACCTATACCTGTACATGTACCGTGACCTATACATGTACCTCTACTATCACTCTGCTGCAAGCTATGTGCAATATCCATATATCTGAGATCCTACTCTCTTTCTTGCAAGATCCTGTCCTGTAAATCTATCTCATAAGAACTAATAGTTGCTAAGTGATTCACCGATATCCATCTATTCAGAGCATCTTCCCCTTAACTTTGATGTACCTGATCACGAAATCAAACTCGTTGATTGTGGTCAACCGTCTAGCCTGCCTGGAATTCAGATTCGGTTGGTAAAACAAATGTCTCAACCCAATGTGATCACTCATAAGAACAAACTACCTTCCAAGAAGATAGTGCCACCACATCTTTAATGCATGTATAATATATTCTAACTCAAGATCGTGTGTCGTGTAATTCTACTTGTGCTCATTTAGTTTTTGGGAGTCATAACATGCCACTTGTCAATTCTGCATAAGGACTCCACCAAGCCCTCTCTTGCAAGCATATGTGTATAGTACAAATTCCTTATTCGGATCTACAATCTATAGAACTAGTGCATGTATCAACAATGACTTAAGCTACTCAAAGCTAGCCTCGCACTCCTCTATCCATTTGGACTTCTTACGTTTCCTCTGTAAGGATGTAATGGGATAATCAACTTGTGAGATGTTCCTGATGAACCTCCTATAATAACCTTCCAAACCCATGAAAGATCTCACCTCATCCACATTCTTAGGGGCTATACGCTCCATGATGACCCTTATCTTCTCAAGATCTACTGTAATTCCCTTCTTGGAGACAACTTGTCCCAAGTAGTGTACCTCAGTCCGAAAGAAACTACTCTTTGTAAACTTAGGCTATAAGTGATGCTCTCTTAGAAATCTCAACACTGCTGTTAAATTCTCGATGTGCTCTTCCTCATTTTTAGAATATACCAGTATATCATAAATGAAAAAAATAAAAAACTTATCCGAATATTGATGCAATACGCTATTTATCAAACACATGAATGTATTTAGAGCATTAGTTAAACCAAAATGGACCTCATACATTCATTGATACAAGACAAAATTGGGGCTCGGTGTCAGTCGATCGACAACCAAATTGCCCTCAAAAAGATAATATGACGATGTGGCTGATGTAGTTGACTCTTTGAGTTCCTCTCGATCATACCTTGTACCTTTCCAGTCCTTTGGCTCCCAATCTGTAGCTCTTGCATTGATTAATGCTCCAAGTCCATCTAACCACTGAATCTTGACTTCCAACCTACTCATTAGTTTATCGTTCATCCATCAACACATCAATAGATCAAGGCTCATGTCGAATTATTCATAACTCCCCTTGTCAACAATGCTCAATATGACCACCACTAATCCTTAGCTACTGAGGGACTTCATCCCGCTATGGTCTGCATATGCTTCTGTAATGAAGACCAACATAGGGCACAAAGGGTTGTCATTTATCACTCCAAGATGTGGATCTCCCACAATGAACACGGGCTAGGAGGATTTCACACCGTCTCTTGTAAGTCCTTCTCCACACACAAGTTTAGGGCTGCTCAACTTCTCCTAGCTGATTAGACCCTTAACCTCAATGACTACCACTCTAGTAGCTACATTTTTCCATCAAAGTGTTGCACATTGGGCTTTAACTTAAAGACTATCATGTTTGTAACAACCCTCATGAAAGTTCCATGTAATAAATGTTAAAAAAAATAAGCACGGATGTAAGGGACACTTATTCCAAGATGAATGTTGGGAAATACATCCTAGGGGGTGTTCATTTGATTGTTTATGGCTAAGAAAATTGGCAAAGGAAATGCCTATGGCATTAAAAGGCATTTTGGCACGTTTATTTATGGAAATAATGGAAATTAGGAGAAAAAAGAGGTGAAATGTCATAGGTTTCATGTGAGGAGGAAAATGAACAAAAATAATGGAAAATGAAGAAAACAGAGGCCTTATTCATTAAAAGGCTTCTCAGGACCAGTTGGTAACCTTTTTGTCAGTTCATTTTCTGAGCTCTCTCACTATTCTCTCTCTCTCTCTCTCTCTCTCTCTCTCTTACTCTTGGAGACTTAGGGTTTTCTTGGAGCATTCTTAGTGGGCGTGGCATACTTGGATTCTTGGAGAAAGAAGTCAAAGGAAGAGTAGGAAAGTGTAAGAAGGCATCAACATCAGCTGCTACATCAAAGGCTCTTGCAAGTACGGAGTTGCATGTATGATTTATTCACTATTTTTGGCATGCATGGCATATGTATGTGGTTTCTATGGTTAGCAAAGGCTGCAACAGATCGAAACCAAGAATGTAATCATGATGTTTCACCTGCAACCTTTGTTAACATGTCCACAATGACCATGATGTAATCATGTTGCTTCACTATTTTCGGCAACCCTATGATGAAGTCTGTGGGAATGACCTCCCATTTGAATTATGGAATCACACTCGGCTGTAGTAGCCCACTTGTATCTTTACACTCTTCTTTTACTCACAGAGAATCAAAACATCTAGCCACAAACTCTGCTACATCAATCTTCAAGTTATGCCAATAATAAGGTCTCTTTACTTTTGTTAGTGTCTTTTGGTAACCTGGGTGACTTGAATTCGGTTTCACATGAAACTCCCCAAATATCACCTTCTTGAGATCACTGTCATCCGACATATATATCCTCTCTCGGAACTTGACCAATTCATCTGCTATACGATGATAGTTCAAGTCCTCTGCACCTGCACGTGTACCTGTACCACTACTTGTACTTGTAACTGTACCATCATCTGTAGATGTACCATCACCTTTACCTATACCTGTACATGTACCGTGACCTATACATGTACCTCTACTATCACTCTGCTGCAATCTATGCACAATATCCATATATCTGACATCCTACTCTCTTTCTCACAAGATCCTGTCCTGTAAATCTATCTCATAAGAAGTAATAGTTGCTAAGTGATTCACCTATATCCATCTACTCAGAGCATCTTCTCCTTACCTTTGATGTACCTGATCACGAAATCAAACTCGTTGATTGTGGCCAACCCTCTAGCCTGCCTGGCATTCAGATTCGGCTGGTAAAACAAATGTCTCAACCCAATGTGATCACTCATAAGAACAAACTACCTTCCAAGAAGATAGTGCCTCCACATCTTTAATGCATGTATAATCTCTTCTAACTCAAGATCGTGTGTCGGGTAATTCTACTTGTGCTCATTTAGTTTTTGGGAGTCATAACATACCACTTGTCCATTCTCCATAAGGACTCCACCAAGCCCTCTCTTGCAAGCATATGTGTATAGTACAAATTCCTTATTCGGATCTACAATCTATAGAACTAGTGCATGTATCAACAATGACTTAAGCTACTCAAAGCTAGCCTCGCACTCCTCTATCCATTTGGACTTATTATGTTTCCTCTGTAAGGATGTAATGGGATAATCAACTTGTGAGATGTTCTTGATGAACCTCCTATAATAACCTTCCAAACCCATGAAATATCTCACCTCATCCACATTCTTAGGGGCTATACGCTCCATGATGACCCTTATCTTCTCTAGATCTACTGTAATTCCCTTCTTGGAGACAACTTGTTCCAAGTAGTGTACCTCAGTCCGAAAGAAACTACTCTTTGTAAACTTAGGCTATAAGTGATGCTCTCTTAGAAATCTCAACACTGCTGTTAAATTCTCGATGTGCTCTTCCTCATTTTTAGAATATACCAGTATATCATAAATGAAAAAAATAAAAAACTTATCTGAATATTGATGCAATACACTATTATCAAACACATGAATGTATTTAGAGCATTAGTTAAACCAAATGGAACAACAATAAACTCATAATGCCCATACCTGAACCTGAATGAAGTCTTGTAAATGTCCTCCTCTTTGATGCATACTTGATGATATCCAGATCTCAAATCAATCTTTGAGAACACTACTACTACCTTCACCTGATTGAACAATTCATCAATCCTTGGCAAAGGATATCTATTTTTGATAGTCACTTCATTCAACTACATGTAGTCAATGCATAATTTGAGAGTACCATCTTTCTTCCTTACAAACAAGGTCAGTACACCCCAAGGTGATACACTTGGTCTAATGTATCCCTTGTCCAACATTTCCTTCAGCTCCAATTTTAACTCAACCAACTCAAGTGTGCTCATCCTGTAAGGTTCTTTAGATGTTGGAGCTACCCCTGACACTGGCTCAATAGAAAAATATACCTCCATGTCAGGTGGAAACTCTGTAATGCCTTAAGGAAATACATCCCGAGGCCGCTGCAAAAATGGGTGCTTGCTCAACACATCCGCATCCTCAGCCCCCTTGCCCTTATCTCTAGAAATGTGTACTGTGAATAGCTTGCACCCTTTCCTGCAACTACGCTTTTCTTGCATAGTTGTCACGATCCTAACTGATGTGGATTTCTTCTTACCTTGCAAGACTCTTGGTTTTCCATTGTCATCACCACACTCAATTGCTTTGTAATAGAAGTCAAACACGGTTCTATGTAGATACAACCAATATATGCCCAATAACATATTGTACACACCCAACAATAATACATTCAAATGTACTACGGTACGCATACCATTCAAATCAAATGTGCAATTTCTTACCCAATGATGCACTTGCCTCTTTGTACCTATAATCAGCCACACTGACCAACACTTTGCATGCAACTACAACTCTTTATTCAAGCCACACTTATACACAAAGTTAGCACTAGCATAGCTATAATTAGATCCAAGGTCAATCAAAAGAGAAATAACTTGATCACAAAGCTTACCATACATATTGATGATAGATGCATGATGCAATCCGTGTTTGATATCCAAGGGTGCATAGATACATGGAATACTTTGACCAATGTCTCGAACAATTTGTTCCTCCTTTGCACTATATATCTGAGGTCTACCACCTTGATTATATGCACAATATCCCCTGCGATGATCTTTGCCACAAGTCCAACATTCTATAGGCCTCCATAATCCATCTTTATTATTTTCTTGAGATCGATGCCCATGTCCTCTTTTGATGCATTAAACCTCTTAGGTGCTACAACATTCTCCTTATTATCTATACCCTATGGCCTTGCTCACATTTTATCCCATTTTCCTTTGCACTTTACATTACCTCTCCAACTTGGATTAGTCTAAACGATACACGTCGATTGTTCATAGCAATGTTTTAACTTTCGAATGGTCTCCTCCAAATATCTAGGCTCATCGAATTTAATTATATCTTTCAATGCAATCGATATTTCACTAATGAATCTCTAAATCGCAGCCTTCTCCTCATTGAGGTCAAGAACATACCTAAACAGTTCCAAGAACTTACTAGTGTACTCATCATTTTTGATGGATCCCACCTTTAGTTCATAGAATTATTTTTCCCTATCATGAGTGTACCTTTCTAGCAAGCAATTATTCTTAAAGAGCCACTCAAACTTATTCCAAGACAAATATTCTTCATTTATGTCCCTGACACTCTTCAAATCTTCCCACCAGATGTCTTCTTTAACTTTAAGACTGAAAGTAGCCACTCTAGCTTTCATGTTCTCTTAGTAGTCGTGTAGCTTAAAGAACTTCTTCATACCAAGTAACCAAGCCTCTGCACCCTATGTTCTCTTTACCTCTCCATCAAAAGTAGGTGGATTTCCTTTCTTAAACTCATCCGGCAAGTATCTCGTATCACTCCTCCTATAAAGATGATAATGGTGATGATCATAGTGCCTATCAGAATCATAACTAGATTCATAACTATGTCTATCCCTTCTACTCTCCGGAGTGTACAATAATCTGTCATCTCATATTATGTCTTCTCTAACTGATCAGTGATCGACATGAGATCTACTACCATATGCCCCATGTAGATCCTGCTCATGTCTAATCTGACGTAGTCCTTGCCACTACAAATTTGACGAACTCTGGAGTATCACTACATTTACCTTTGCTAATTTTTCATATGTTTGTTTGATTCTATCATTATCTCCCTCACAACTCCTTATCTCTTCCTTTAAGCTTCTCAACGTTAGTGTTGGCCCTCAGTTTTGGTCTATTTTTGCTTAGGGAAACCTACTTAATTCTTATATTTTCCATCCATTTTCCATCATATCCATTTCATTTTGATGTATTTTATGCATATTTAGGTGTTTAATTTTAATTTTGCAATTTCTAGAAGTTTTTATGAAAATTGAGTTTCAAGTGCAATTTTGGACTGAATCAGAAATTCCCATAATAGCTATGTGGATGACATGTTTGCAGGACACTTGGACTCGAGTTTGATGCATAGATGGACAGCTTGGGAACTAGGACTAAGCTAACTCCACTTGGTTCGGCGAGAACAAGCTTTATTAGGCTCGGTCAAGGCTGGTCAAACATGACTAGTCACTAGAAAATCCCAAGGAAATAGGGCAGTTTTGAGATTTTATAGGATTGACCATATTTCTTGGGATGAATTGGATGAGTTCGACTTAGATAGGTGTATATGAGTAGATATGAGTGTTAGAGATAATATAGATCAGTTTGTTTCATTAAACCTCTATTTAAAGCCAAGACTTTGATGGCTTTTGTAATGGAATTTGTATGTAACTTTTGTATAGTTGGAGTTGGGAGCTAATTTGAAGAACTTGCTTCATTCCAATTTGTTGTTCATGCTTGGTTGATTTACTGAAGTTGTTGTAGCTGAGATTTCTTCAAGTGTGCAAGGCAAGGATGGAGGGCCCCCACACCAAGCTAAGTACATTTCTTGGTTCAATTTTCATAGTTTTCATAGACTAATTTTTGTTTCAAATGTATTTAGATGTGTGATGATTGCTGAATGAATATTGATTTAATTCTAATCTACATATGAAGGGACAGAAAGGAATTTAAGTTAAATTCCGATTCTATTTGATCTTGAACTAAAACTGAATTTCATTCTCCATTTCTCATTTGAATTTATTTATGCATTTCTGGTTTGAAGCAATGGTGATTGTGATATAGTAGGATTGTGAAGAAGGACAATTTGGACCTTCTTAGTTAGGAGCCTCTTCTTTTACATCTTCTGTATCATAAGCCTCTGTTAATTAGTGCTCTTAGAATTATCTTCATGAAAGTAGTATTGTAGGGAAGGATAACCTCGTTCTCCTAAGTTAGGAGCCTCTTCCCTCATATATTACATAAATGAATTAGAAATTGTTAAAATAGGTTTATATTTGTAATATGTACTTCCTTAAATCTCCAAATTTTATCTTCTAAACTTGATTATATCTGATGTCCATATACAGTGGATTTGCCTCCAAGTTTTACAATCCCCGATTGATAATTAAATACTTGTGTTAATTTAGTCAATAAATTAGCTTAAGAGTTACTACCAAATTGGAAGTGTTCCCAACACCATACTTCTCTTTGGATTTGTAGGGAGAATCTTTGTAGTCGACCATCTTGCTAGCCATTTGATATATCTTCCTGCAAGGCATAATATCCCAGATAAACCAAATCATAATAAATCAACATATCTTAGTATATCTTGGGGAATATACCTTGTGTGCAAGATCGCCAAATCAACATGATACATGTGTACCGTAATCATAACAACATATTGACATAGACAAGTAAATGTAACAACTCATAAACATCACTCTAACTAGGGTCTAGCCATCAATGCAAGGCCATATCAACAATGCATGATATGACCTCATGCACAAAAACGACCATTACTCCATTGTACACATTGTTGCATCCAACCAAAAACATGCATAAGCAATGCCTAACCAACTACAAATATGCATAATCAAATGTAGTCCAACATAATCGACCATTTCTTGAAATCAACCTACAAGACTGATACATGTAATCAAAATATTCAAAATGTAACCTAACATACAAGGATGTAAGTAGGTGATGCAAAATCAACATATAAGCAACAAATAACCATATGAAACTAGTCACATGCTCATGATAAATATCTTTCATGAAATGAACATCAAATTCTCCATGATAACCATATTACAACCCTAATCAATCATCAATAAAATGTAACAACTATATAAGTGTAAGAGACACATATGCAACTTACATGCATGCATGACTAACACATTCAACCCATCTAGTCGTAGATTTGAATCACGCTCTGATACCACTCCGTAACACTCCTGTCAAGCCTACCCAAAGTAACCCTGTGAACCGTGTAAACATGTGAAGAGAGGCTACTATGGTTAGATTCAACCTCCTATGTGACCTTAAGGAAGTGTAATCGACGAAACATCACTAGCTCCTCCACACACACTGTAAATATTTGACAACCTTTAGTAAAACCTTTTTTCAAGCTATGGGGTTAAAATTTAAGTTATGGAGATGTGTTTTTGGAATTCATTGAACTTTCTTTTATTACCCTTCCTCATAAGGCAATAAATTCCTTATTGCAACAATTTAGGATAACATAATACTTTCCCACAAATTCCTCCCAACAAGAATATCATAGGAACCCAATGGAATGATATATAAATATGCAGTTGTGTCCATCCCATTCAAATTTATATGATAGCTCTTGAAAATTTTTCTAATATTTCTCTTGGATCCAATGGTTTGTTTAACGGCCAAGATATTTCAATGTGGTTATTTTTCGAGTGAAATATATCCGCTAGCTTAGAATCATAATCTGACTAAATTACACTAGCCTTATCTTCCACCTCAATCATGTGTAACTCATGTTCAACTAATAGATCTTCAAAGGATTCATATATGTTCAGAATATTAGTCATTATTCTCCCATTATCAAACCTCTAACATTGCACTTTCAGTTAGACTCTTCATGGTGGTTTTAATCTTAATTAGATATGGTCTACTCCGATGTCCACTAGACTATGTCTTGATTGCCCATATTAACATCCATGCTTCTTACTTCTCCTTAATGGCTAAGAGCTCTCTAGTCATCTTTTTTGCTTCTAGCCCTCATGATTTTTCAATGTGTAGAAAACAAAAACTATTATATACAGGTAATGCTATAATTATGGAAGTTACATGTACTATTTTACTCTTTAAGACCACTAATTTATTTTTCTTGTTTTTTTTTTAAATTTAAATTACCCTAATGAAAATTATGGGTGGAGAGATGTATTTAAATCTTAAACTTTCTCATGACTATTCATATGTTCCATTCATAGAGTTATCATCATATGAATTGTCAATTTTGGCCAATTTTTCCCTTTAATTTGAAAAAGAAACTTGCTTCTTTTCCCTTAAGGATTTGAGTGCTCATATTCCAATTATGGCTTGGGTGGCATACTTTCCTATCCAATATATTTATGATGAGTACTCTTATGCCATATTTTCAGCTCCAAGAAGAAAGTTATGCTTCATTATTTACAATACATAATTTTGGCACTTAGCATATAATGTATCTCCCCAATGTATATGACCTATGTCAATTGTTGGACAAAACAATTGGTGCATATAGAAGAGAAAGAATCATTTTAAAGATAAAGAGAAAGGCACTTAAATTCATAAAAAAAAAATCATATGATTGGTGGGCCAAGTGTCAGGCCAGGGTAACTCCAGAATGAATGAGCGAGAGAAAACTGATTGATATTACTCATTAGCTAACATATATTTATATACATAAATATGGCGGATCAGTTCATCTTCTAGATGACTGTCCAGTTCACCCATCCATTTCGGATTAGGGGTCAACATTCCCCC
>APFE031295257.1:0-12155 GCA_000404065.3 Pinus taeda
AGCATTTTCCAGAAATAAGAAGGAGCTTTCGAACTGGTTTTCCCCAAGAGTTGTAGGGGGTTTTTCCAGGGTCACCTTGACCAAAAATCATTGTGTTTAAATGTGTTGAATGGCTGTTTGTATGTGCTGATTTTTATTTTTGCATTTTCAAGCATTCTGTAAAATTTCCAGAATTTGTGTTTTCAACAAAATTTATTTTTTCAGTTGTTGAATGTATGGATATGGGAAAGGGAATTTAACTATTTTGGAGAAATAAGGTGAAACTGAAAACCGAGGTGGGAAATGAGAAATTTTTACAATTACAAAAATCTAGGTGAAATTTTGATTTTGGACCCAAATTGGCAATTTCCATCAAATGCGCAGTGCCCCTAATCCAATGCGTAGTTCTTTTTCCAAGCCAGTTTTGGGGACCTTCCTGATGTCGGTGCTGGATAGCTCGTTGGAAAGCTTGTCGAGTCTAATTTCTGGAACAACTTGAATTTCTAGATTTGGATGTCATTTTCCCCCTCAAAAATGGAATCTCCCAAGACTACTTCCTATGTGTCAAAAAAGTGGCAGAGAGGTCATTTTTTGATGTTTTTTTGGCCTTTAGGTGACCAAGATCTGCTCCAAAATTGATGAAACTTTTTGGGTTTGCTTGTTTTTTCATGTTAAATTCAAAAATGTAAACCATGCTCTCAAAGGATACTCTTGGCGTTGCACTGCGCACCTATTGGGTTTTCCTGTGTTTCCAATTTCAAAATTTGAAAATTGCAAATTTTTCTCAAAATTGCCCCAAATTTGGTACAAGGCACCCTCAATCACTGCTATGATGAGTTAATGAAGCATCATCAAGAATTTCTAATTTGTTTTTATCCTTTTGGCTTCTCAAATCTTTCCTCAACTTTGCCTTTAGCTTCCTCATTCTTATATTACATATCTTGTTCCGGGTTAAATAGTGATAAGCCATGTGGCAAAGCATTTTCTTCTCTTTATTGGCTTTCTCAAGTAGCGTCTCAAGGTGAATGTTCACCCTCTCTAACCAAGCTTCTCGGTCATTCTCAATTTCTTGCTCAATGGAGGTCATCTTGCCCTTTGCTTTCTTTGCCTCTTGCCTTTCTTCCCTAATCATTTGCAATTCCATAATAGCTTGTTTATCAGCTAATTGCTTGTTTTCCTACTCAAGGTATTTGATTATCCGCTTTTCTCTTTCTAAATTGACTAATAGGGCTTGAATGTCAACCTCTTTTTCCTTGATGATCAAATCCTTGACACTCATTGGATTTTGAGCATCCAATTCCATGACATTCACCTCTGATGCCACCTCATGGTCCACAAGGACAAAATCTCTCTCTTGCCCCTCACTAGGATCATCCTCATGCATCTTTTTCTTTGCCCTTCTGTTGCTGCCCAACCTGTACTTATTCAGTTGGAGAAGAAAGCAAAGCCCCTTCCACTCCTTGTGGAGATAGCATTTGCTTGTGGACTGTACATGAAGGCAAGACCCCTTCCACTCCTTGTGGAGATAATACTCGCCTGGCAGCTGCAAAAAGCCTCCTAGTTCCTCTCTCATAGGTGACAAACACTGGCACTCCCAAGGTTCCAGTTTCCTCTTGATGCACTAATGAAAATATTTGAGGACCTTTGAAAACCTCATAAGAAATGAAGGTTTCCCATGGTATATTTAGTCTATTCAACTGATGCAACACAATGATCTTGATCAGAGAGAAGTGGTAGATGCTATTCATTTGTTGTGGATTTAGCTTTTTCTTGACATAGTGTGCTATCTTTTCAATATTCCGGAACATGAAGAAAGGAAGATCCATCATTCTCACTCTAGTAAACTGCATCAATAATCTAATGTGGTAGGCATACAACCGTGAAAATCTACCTTCACAAGTAAAATATATAATGATGATCTTCATGAGTGGGGAAAACTTGTCCTGCAAGAATTTAAATGGAAACACTCTTTTCAGCTTGTTGAGGCATGCAACCTTGATGTAAGGCTCATAAAATTCCCTATCAATGTATTTCCCTTTGTTCCATTTTTCACCTATGTTTGGAATGCTTGTAGCCTCTGAAATAATAGCAGGTGATAGAGTGAAAGTAACTCCAGCAAGTTGTACTTCATTATTGTCCAGGTGTGTCACAAATAGCCTTGCTAATTCATGGTGGAATTTGATCCTCTCCACCATTTCACAGAAATCATAACAAGATTGATGCTTGAATCGTGTGATGGCAAATGGACAGGCAAGTAATTATTTGAGGCTAATGGGCTCCTCCCTGGTTATCTTCCCTCCTTTGTGAGGTCTTCTCGGCTGTAATTTTGTTTCCCTAGAACTGTCACTGAGGGTCTCTTCCCCAGTTTCATAATCACTGTCCATTGTCTTGATTGACTATAAATGCTAGTGAGGAAAGAAAGGTAGTGTGGGTGAATGATGAGTATGAAGAGATTTTCAAAAGAAAGAGAATGAGTGGGATGGGATAGGGATATGAGTGAGGTTTGATGTAGTGTAGGATTTGAGGGAATAGGGTATGAAGGGAATGAGTAGGGTTTAGGTAATTTAGGGTATAGGGGTTATGTATGTAAGTAGAGTTTTAGGGGGTGTCATGTGAGGGAATGGGAAAACATGAAGAAAATGAAACTTAAGGGAGTGTTTACAGGGGTTAGGTTTTTTTTTAAAGGGACAGTCACCAAGTATGAAAAAGACAGTTATGTAAACAGTGAACTTTATGGAAAAACTTGCTTTAATAGTAGCTAGGGTTTAGCCTTTTCAAAAGTTAGCTCTAAGCACAAAATTCTTATGGCAAGAGCAACAATGATACTTATATGTAAAGGAAAGAAATCTTTGCAAATTGGAGGAAGTTTGAGCAATTTTGGGTTTGTTTGAAGATTTCATCCTTGTGTGGTCAATTTCCAACAGATGCCCAGCACTCTCCAACAGGTGCACAACGTGAAACGAATGTGCAACGCCAAATGAATGTGCAACGCCAGGCAATAGGTGCACAACGCCTGCGTTTTTCTCCAATAACACCTCAACTTGCTTCTTTTTGTCCAATGACACCTCAAAATCGCCTTTTGGATTCTCCTTAGCACTTTTGAACTTCATAATGAGGTGATTTGAGAGATGAAAAGCCTTTTATACCTTTTCAAACCTTTGATTTTTCATTTAACATAACCCCCTTTCTAATGTTTGTTTGCTTCCCTGAATACTCTGTTTTAGCTAATATTTGACTTTTGGCATATTCATAAGTGGAATGATGCTCATCTCTTTGACTTTTGTAGTGGCAGGAGTTGACCAAGTTGGCAAGTGACCAAGAGCATCATATGAATAGTTGTTACATATAGGAACCATAAAATTACATTGAAGTACATGGAAGTGAAATGATAAAATACAAATGCTCTGTTTTTTAACTCAAAACAAGTTTTGAGTTTAAAGAGCTTTATTTAGCTTACAAACAAAGAAATTATGATCTTTTAAACTCTGGTTAACCTCCTCATGTGCCTGCTGACATTTATTTTTCATGTGAATGACCATGGTGAAAAACCCTAAGACCTAAAAGACCAAACCCTAAGACTAATTTTTTTACAAATGAAGTGAACTAGAAAGACTATGAATGACTGAAAGGATATGTGAACTAGATCAGCAGGTATATAGCATGAGGCGAAATGAAATAAAACCCTACCATCAGTTGATCCATGACCTAATGGAGTGCAGCTCATCAGAATGGGACACCTAATATGACAGGTAAAAGAGAAATTTGATCACTGATCGTAGTGTAAAAGCACTGACACTAACAATAACAGTGTAAGTGGCAGAGTAAGGTAGAGGAAACCTAAGAAAGGCATAAATCCATCAAATAGTAGAAGATCAATGGCGTAGGCAGAAAGGAATGAGCACCATCCAATGGGATAGATCGACAATCATCGCATGGCGAAAGAGCGCGAAAGTTAATTCGTGAGGGAAGTGGTTTCACAGCAAAAGGTGGTATTTCGGGTGCGGTTGCAAGTGGTAAGTGGTAATTCGGGTTGGAACCTGATTCCACTTAGCGAAGGACACATAGCAGCGAGGAGGAGAGAGGAAACCACTTTTCAGGCGGTTAATCCTCGTGCTTGTTGCCTACCCAAAATCTTTGTGAACCATCAGATCTGTCGCGAGTTAATTGACGGCAAAGGATCCACGATTAGTTTCGTTGATCGAGTGTAACGTCAACCATTGGATCAGAGGATACAATGGACGATCAAAATCTAATCGCATATCGTAGAGTTGAAGGGCTAGTGGATGGTGAAATGGAATGCTGACATGTCGATAACGATAACTGCCGATCGACGATAAGAGATCGGGCCGATTGGAGATCGGAGGAGGAGTGCAGCCGAAAGTGAAGGATTAGTGGACCCGATGATAATTATAGATGCGGGCAGATAGTTTTTGAGGTCTGGCTTATGTGTTCGAGGTGTATTTCCCCGCGTATTCCATGTATTCTTGTGGTTCTGATAGAGTGAGTGGTCTCGAGTTTTGAGGCTTAAGTGCTATTTAAACACTTCCGATAGGTTTGTGGGCCATAACCCACAGGCCTCAAGATCGAAAATTGATATGAAATGGGAAATTGGTATACCCCAAAATCTCCTTTCATCAGTGATTGTGTATTTTTATGGTTACAACCATACAAAAAAATGTCTCTCAAGCAAGCTAAGAAGGATAAAAAATTATCACCTAAGTATTATGCCCCTTACAAGGTGTTGCAAAAGACTGGTACTATGGCATACAAAATGGAGCTACTTGCATATATTCCCGAGTACACCTATTTTTTCATGTTTCATTCTTAAAGAAGGTTATAGGCGACAAGCTCACAATATAATCTATATTGCTAGAACTTGACGAGGAAGTAAAAATCATATTGGAGCTTGAAGCAATCACATAAACAAGAATCTAATAGTTATGGAATCGATCAATTTCAGAGTATCTCATTAAGTGGAAGAACTTACCTGCTAAATATTCCACATGGGAGGATGAGTATTTTATATAAAAGCATCCAAAACTACTCACACATTGAGAAAAACACTTTTTTGAAGGAGAGGGGCATGTTAAGTCCATATAATACTAGTGTATCCTCTATATTCTTATTATTGTGCCCCATAGAGGCCCACTATTGTATTGTCGTGCCCTTATATTATTATTGTTATGTAGGCCCTAATTATATTTTGACCCTTTAGACTCCTATATATAATAAGGTCTTGTCATTTGAATCATCCAATAATTGTTCATTTATGTGATGTAAAGGGAGGTTTCCCCCTTGAAGTGGCTTATTATCTAGTCGTTGAGTTGTCTTTTCTTATATTTTTCTGTTATTTTGATCTGGATACATAACATGGCCATAGTATGATACAGATAAAAACAAATGGTGTTGACCACAATGGATTCCATGTTGTCGTTCAAGTAGATATATGTTGGCGCACATTGTGACATAGTGTAACAAGGTTTGGCACAAGGGCCATACCCTCGCTCTAGTCTCGAATCAGAGTCATTAAAAAATTGGAGGATTTGGCTTACAAGCCTCACACATATCTCGGTTTGTGGCACACTCGTGTTATATTTAGTGAGACCCTAGTTTGAGAACCAGAGGTAGTTAGGTCAACACATTTTTTATATCACATTATATTTGTTTTGGAGATGAATAATAGACCAATGGTGGCTCTTATGTTACACTAGTGTTAGAATTTGGATAATTTGTAGAAGCATGCTCTAAATGGGACATTTTTTAGATCACTTAATTTGATATAAGGTTTTATTTGGCTTTAATGGGGTTTTGGGCTCAATATTGGTCCAAATTGGATTCTGGAAGAGGTTGGGTGACCAAGGATTAGCGATGGATGTATCCAAGGGTATGTAGTGTATTATTGTACTTATTTGATGGCCAAAATATCTTTTGAATGTTTTGAGGGTCTATGAGCAAGTTGCAGTGATTTTGGATACATGGTGAATACATGTTCTGAGAAGGGGTATGTGTGACCGTATTAATGGATAAGTTGAAGTAGAGTATGGTCAGAAGCATAACAACTAGTGAAAATGGTTTGCGTAACAATTTGTGGTAGAGTTTGTGACTATAATTGAACTGATAGTGGTTGTAGGTTATGGCAATGGCTACAGTGATGACAATTGCAGGTTGTAATTGTGTTTGAAAATTTTTCTTTTTTGCAATGATAGATGATGATAGTGGATCCAATTTTAAAATGATATGAAATAGGGGTCCAAAAGAAGTTGAAGAAGGAGGTGGGTACCTCCACTAAGGTTGGAGTGTCAATCAGGTCAGATCATAGTGTAGGTTGGAGTCTGCTCATCATTGAGGTTGGAGCCTACAATGGGCAGTTGCTTGCATTCTTTCGAGGTTGGTGCCTCAATCAAGTTGTAGCCTACCACAAGTGGAAACTTACATACCTTGGGGCCTCCAATAGGTCGACTTGAAAATCTATGTAATGAATTGAAATTAAATAAGAAGAAGCTTTGTGGTTTTGTCCTATATGGTTTCCACGTAAAAATTTGTGTCTATTATGATGTCATGGTTTCTTGATATGTTATTGATATGATGGTAGCTTGATGATGCATTGTTCTTGTTGATGATATGATGCTTATGGTTATGATTAATTACTATATTACTATTGGATTATGAAAATTTTGAAATGGTAAAAGTGATCTCACACTAATTCACCCCCCATCTTACTGTCATCTTTGGGCCAACAAGTGGTATAAGAGTAGGTTACCTTCAAAACAGTTAAATACTAGAACGTTGAATTCAAGGGAAAATGGACATGAACAGAGTAGTGGGTAAGATCCCTATGTTTGATGGTTCCAACCATGCATTTTGGAAGATAATGAGGGAGACATACTATCTTCTCCTTAGGATCAAAACTTTGGGAAATTTTCGAGATTTATTATAAAGTTCCTAATTCCATTCCAACAAATGAAGTAGAAAAGGAACTTTACACATTTAATACACAAGATAAACATGATATCTTAAGTGACTTGGAAGAATAAGAATTTTTCAAATTAATGCAGTGCAAGTCATCCCATGAGGTATGGAATAAGCTCAAAACTTACTATGAAGAGGATGCAAAAGTCAAGAAGTGAGGTTGCAAGCTCTTATGGGACAATTTGAAAGTTTAAGTATGGAAAAATATGAGGACATTGCTTCATATTTTATTCGAGTAGACAATATAGTCAACTCCATTGTAGGTATCAGTGAAGAAGTCAAGAATAACTCTGTTGTTCAAAATGTTTTGAGATCACTTCCGTTAAGATTCAATCCCAAAATATCAACCCTTGAGGAACTATTAGAAATAGATAATATGTTTATGGATAAACTCACAGTACTCTCTTCACATATGAGATAAGAATCAAAGAAGAAAAATCGAGAGTCAAGGAAGTGGTTTTCAAGGCAGTAAAATAAGAGAAAAAGAAAAAATATCAAGACTCTAACTTTGATTTATAAAAAGCCAAGTTTTCTGAAAGTTGAAGAGAGGAACCAGAAAGTTCAAAGGTAAGCTTCCTTTCAAATATTTTGAATGTGGGAGGATAGGTCATTATGCATCTAAATTTTCTTATGTTAGGATGAATGTGTTGATGCCTCAAAAATCGCTGCATCAACATCGGGGGAAAACCACCCGGTCCAGACCTTAAAGGCAACTTCTTTTCCGTTTGGTGTGGTGGCTCCGACTGGTTTAACTAGGTCCAGTTACCTTCTCGCAATCTCCGATAACTTAAAATATGGCTTTCATTCATCTATGGAGAAGAGACATCAGATCAGCCCTCTTGCTGAGTAGGCAAGAAAGTGATCCTTAAGTTGATTTGGGGCTCAACTAAGCCACGACTAAGTTATGATTTACAATTAGCGTAACTATTCTAACCTAATTGTCTTTATAGTATTAAGTTAGTATTAATTGTTAATCCTAAATGACACTATGATAATGTTATCCTTATGAAACTTGTTAAAGCCTTTATGTTAAATATTAAAGTACTCCTATTTATCTCATATGTCTAATCTAAACTAATATAACCTATGTTATTATGGTTAATTAACTAACTATACCTTATACTATAATATATTCCTAAATATCACCAATATAGTTCTAAGAATAATTCTAAATATTTAATCTAGTTTATTATGAAATTATAATATATCTAAGCTAAACTATAAAATGAATGTTAATAATGTTATTATTATTCTAAGAAAAATAATTAATAAAATTTTAGTTAACTTATACTACCATATTAAAGTTAAAACTATTCTAATTACCTTAAGTTAATATTATTTATTGAAAGTAAATGTTACAAATTACTGAAATTAGTATGTTAAGGCTATCTCTAAAAAGAAAAAAAAAAATGAATTCTAATGTTAATTGTTATTAATAAATGAATTAATATACACTATATTACATTAGGCTTTAGGATTGATTTCTTAATGTTTTGGATAAAGATTAAAATCAATCAAAAAGTTGACTAATATAAAAATTTGAACTTGCCAAAACCAAAATCGTTTGCCTTTAATTAAAAAGGACTTTATGTAGATTTTATTTACAAATATAAAATTAATCCTAAAGCAAAAATCCTATCGGACTAAGATGGGATAACCCTCTCTTAATCCAAGAGAAAATGAAATAAAAATAAGGGAAACACTGCTTTATGATCGAATTCACCATGTGATTTCCATTAACCAAAAGAAATAGTTCATATTAATTAATGGAATAAAAAGCAAAATACATTTGCGATTAAATGATAAATAGGTATCATTTATCTCATATATACTTCAATGAATTCACTATAGATCCGATCTGGTTATGGGCTCTGCAAAGCTTCAAACCATATCAAAATTGAACCAACAAAAATGTTAAGAATCAATAAGAAATATATTTTAGAATAAAAATCAAAATCCATTACAAAACTTGGACACAAATAAAAATTCGGCATTCAGGGAATAGTACACATCAATGAAAATCCATAATAATGCCAAAACTCTGCTTACAAAATACGCAGTCTTAGAGAATTTGAGACCTATGATCTTACTGCATGCAATAGCGCTAAGCAATACTACAAAGGTAAAAAAAACTCTTTAAATCCTTACAATCACCTCCTCTACGCAAAACAGAAGTGCATAAGTGTAGATTGAATGACAGCAAAGAATCCCCTCGGCTGGAACGCAACTTCCCTTGTGTGTATCGCCCCTCCGCGCCATACAATAGTGCAATAGCCCAGATTAAGAAATTACTGAACTCCCCCTGTGTGTAATCGGGACTTCCTATTCCGCGTGGATCTGGATCACCCTCCTACTCGTAGAGCAGTCCTCTTCTCTGTAGCGTGCCTGCGTCCTCATCTATGCTAGATTAATGTTCTACTTAAATAGATTGTGATGTACTTCGAGGTTCTTCTCCCCTATTACGAATTTTTCCAGCATTCACCTTCTAAGAGGTAGAGATGGATCTCCTCCAAATTCTTTGTGCAATTGTTACATATTTGGGGTCTGGCGAAAATTCTTCTAAAAAAGTTCTTGGGCTTCCCATAATAAAAACTTGTTTTGAAATTATATATGCCTCATTCCAGTGTTGAAACTTGGAATGTTTCAATGTTTTAGCCAATTGCGAGTGGTAAGCTTGGAATCTTTTCCAATTTTGGATACTAAAAATCTGGGTAGTTTCGATTGAATTAATTCCTTCATGATCGCTTTTGACTAATCACAAAATGTTCCACAATTACCTGCAATCAGAACAAACTGTTATAAAATGTATTGAAATCAGAATAAAATCAAAAATGCATGTTTTGTTTTCTTTTTCTGGAAAGCGATGCGTCTGATCTAAAATTTTCAATTATTAGGTAGCATTGATTTTGATGAATTCAACGCAAATGTGAGCAAAGATAAATGGGATTGAGATTTTATTTCGTTTTCCATGCGTTAAATTTAATTTCAATTCCATTATTGAGTACTGGCTAACACTGATTTGATTGTATTGATTCACAGGAGAAGTTTCTTGATTTGAGGCGAATTTCTGGCCTTGATTGTGTTGGATTTCTTGGTTACATTGTCAAGAGTGTTGGGATATTCGCATAAATGGCCAAGCCACATGGTGAAATAATAAAATATTTCTAAATCTATCACGTAGATGCATTAGATTTAACCTTCCTTCAAAGAGTAAAGGTCTAAATATTTATTATCTTAGCGTGTTGACAGGGATCCTTGTACCTGCAAATGATCGGAAAATCAAACAAAAATCGCGTTTAACATAATTGTGATAAGCCTTTTATCCATTACGTTGATGGTCGATTTTGCAGGGATTATGAAATTAAATGAGCATTGAAGTTGGCATGTATTTTCCCGCGATAGAGGGTAACCAAAACCATAAGTGTGTGAATATTGGTCTGGCACGGCATTTTGCAAATTTGGCGCTCAACTATGTAGTGAGGTTTGTTGATGTGAAAGTCAAAGCTTAAATCACGCATTAATTATGTAAACAAAACGTTTTTTGTTTTCCTTTGGTATGTGCTCGGTCATGAGACATTTGAATTGAATTTATATTTGGGATCTTTAAATAATAATACAAAAGTTTTTCAATATTGCAGTGTTAAATGTTTAGTCTTAGACTATAATGGTTTTCACAATGTTATTTTAAAGAAAAATATAATTAATCTAATGTTTTTACAAATTATTAAAGTTATGAAATTATATTTATTTATGTACAAAGATGGAAAAGATGATAGATTAATTATTTATTCCTTTATTTATGAATATGTCAAACCAAGTGAAGGAGATAAACAATCGATGTGGAATGTGAAATGATGCGCTATGTCATGTGGAAAAAATGCTAACTAGTGCGATCAAATGCCAAATGCGAGGTGATGTGACAATCAAATGTTCCTCTTTGTGTTTAATTGATCAATGTGAAAATCTTTCCATGAATGTGAAAGAAAGCAAGGGGGTGCCAAAACATACGATCAAAACCATGAGACAAGTGATAAAGTTTCAAGAAGTCAAGAATTCTTTCAAAACGCCAATAAGGAAGGGAGTTGAAAAATGAAGGATCCCTAAAATTAAACAAATACAAAAAATAAAAAGCCTTCAAATAAGTACATTTCACAATGACTAATCTGAATGAGGTCAAAATGAATTAATATAGATCAATAAGAACAAATTGAACCCATTTAAATCTTTCCTCATTTTCAATTTCTATAGTACTACTATCAAGTTGATCATTTAAAAAGGTCCTCATTTTTCATTTAAAAGTGAAAAATGGGGGGGTTGTGTTTCACCACAACAGAATGCTAGTGACAATGAGTCAAGATTCAAATCCAAGCATCAAAAGAAAAGGCAAGCCAGTAAGAAAAAGAACTTTTACTCAAAGGAAGAAAGTGTCAGTGAAAGCATTGGAAATGTGATCGATGAAGGAAGGAGTGAAATATTATTCATTGTTGATGTCGAAGAACCTAAGGTAGAAGTTTATTATGAGGGAGAAATTAGAGGTGAACTAAGAGAAATAAATATCCCTAGAAAGAAGGAAGGTCAACTAATGCGACAACTTTAAGACAAACTTGAGCGAAGAAAATGTTTTTGCTCTTAAAGTCGAACTAGAAGAAGAAAAATGAGTAAAGGAATTTCGATCTAAACAGTTAATGAAAAGGAGGAAATTTGTGAAATATTAGAGGAAGAGGCGGTTCTCTTGAAAGAAGAGTTGGAGCAGCTCAATTTGAAGTTCTATAAAGGGATTGAATCCTTAGATTACACACTCAGCATGCAAAGGTCCCCACTTATAAAGACAGGTCTTGACTATAAAGGGAATTGTGAGGCACCAAAAAAAAATGGCCCCCAAAGTTCATCAAATGAAGATCACTCTAAAAGGTTTGATCAGACATTCATAACATCTAGAAACAACTCTCTCAAAGACCAAAAGTAAGTGATGAACAAGGCCAAGCATGTACATTTTGATGTCTCTCAAGACAATTCCAAGAAGGAACAAAGTACAAGGGACCATAATGAAGAGAAAGTATCCACAAGCATAAATAATGCAGGTATTGGAAATAAACCAATGAATATGGCTCATGAAAAATCATCCCACAAGAAACAATGAAGTAGGTGTTGGAAATCATCCAATGTATATGGCCTCTCCAAGGAATGACTTCAAAAGGTCAAGATCT
>APFE031295264.1:34202-86130 GCA_000404065.3 Pinus taeda
AATCACATTAATCATCCAAAATATGAAAGCTTAATATTTTGTAATTTTCTATTTACCGTAGTTTTCATATTATTTTATGTTTTAATTTTAGTAAAAGAGATTTTTAAATTGATTAGGAGAAAATTAATAAGTTACATTTGGTAGATAAATTTATGGTGTTAAATTGTCTAAGTAGTTGAAATGTTGATGTTTTGGGTAGATACTCTATTTATCCTTAGAGAGAAAAGAAGATGCTTGAATAATTATGTGAAATTGTTGAAATAAGTTACATCTTTAAAAAAAAATATTAAATTATAATTATGTATTTATATTTTTAAAGAAAAATGAGTAAAGTTTCTATTAAAATATACATCTTAATGTAGAAACTACACAAGAAATCAAGTACATTGTTTTTTCTTTTAGAGGATCCTTCAAGGAGGTACTGACTAGTGTAACAAAAAAACAATATCGAAAAAAAAAATGTTACAATAGACTAGCATACATAGACTTTGCATAATTAACCGAATAGAAGGACACATTTATAATAAGAAACGTCAGTAAAGAGGAGCGAAATCATTTTCTATAGCCCTATTGAGGTCTAACTACAGTTTTCTCATGGTTCAACTAGATGTAGTGCTAGTTATATTCTAGTTTTCGTTTACTTTGATCTGCTGCTTTAGGTCCTCAATCTGCTGCTGGTGTGGATCAATTTCATCATCTTGATGAGTTATCTTGTCTTTTACGCACTTAATCTCAACCATGAGAGAGATGGAGAATGTCATCTATTGGTGAAGTTTCCAATTAATGTCAATATTCTATAGTTGTGGGTCTCCTATTTGTTGTGAGAATACTTTGCACATATTGTTATCCCCAACAATAGCTAAATTCCCTTTCCTCATCAACATAGTTAGAGTGCTAGGGAAAAAAGGGCCAGATATCAAAGAAGATAGGGCTTGGAGGATTCAAAGGGTTGATGACAAGGTTATCAAGAAAAGCACTGACGTTACCAAAAATCTCATAGCCAGAAAAAGCCAAATAAAGAGTAGGAGCATTGTTATGGGAGATCGGTTTTTGCTCACATGGAGGATCAAGGATTCTTCATAACTTCACAAGATTGAGAGCATATAGCTCAAATTGGACCAAGAGTAGAGGGGAATTCCAAGTAAAGGAGAAAGGTAACCAAGAGTGACTAATGGAAGAAACAATAGGAAAATTCGTACATGGAAACAAGAGATACCTAAAAATTAAAGGGCCCAGTTCATTAAGGCAGACCTTCTAGATGCAATTCCCACAATATTGGACATTATAGTCACTGGAGCAGACTCAAACCCAGTAGCGGAAGCTTCCCAAGTAGGTTGTGAAACCTCACAGGCCCCATAGATGGATGAGTTATCTAATTTTCCCTAATTTACACTATGAAGGTTCATCCCTTTGCCACAAATGTGTAATGATAAGTCACATAGCAAATTATCAGCAAGAAATTTAGAAAATGTGGCCTGTTTAGAATTAGCGTGCGCAAGATTCCATTGGGACAAATTGAGAAATAAATACCACTGTATATGCAATTAGGAACTCTAGCGTAAAATTCAGGCATAGGTCATGGATTTAATTTGAAATCCAGAGATCCCATATGCAGATTCAATCTTATCACCACTAAGTTTCAATATGGCCAACCTTCTTGATTCCATAATTAAACCAGGTGCAGGGTCAGATCACGGCCAGTTTCGTCATCTAATCTCAACTACTAGAACACGTGGAGTTATTGATAAGAATTCCCTTGTATTGGCCATGTTCGCTCCCGAATCCACGATGCCCATTTTGATATGCCCCTCCCTAGATTATAAAGTATAATTTTTCTGCTCATATTTCTACCAAAACTATATTCACTACAAGAAAAAAGGTTATTGGTGAGGGTCATGCCTGTGATGGAACTTTAAAGTTTGTCACCAATGTCACATATTGTGACAGTTCTTAAAAAACGTTGTTGTAAGTGTATATAGTGATGGTCCTTTAAGGTTTTTCACCAAAGCCATTTTCAATAACACTTTTGGTGAGGGTTGTTAAAGGCCCGCCACTAATTCTCTCTTTGGTTACACTTTTGGTGAGGGTCATTAAAGGCCCATCACTAATTCTCTCTTTGGTGACAATTCTATTGATGATCTTTTATTGACCCTCACCAATGCTCTTTTTGGTTACTTTTGGTGATGGTCAAAAACATTTCGTTATCATTGATCATTACAATGAGTTTTTGATGATGCTATGTACTTGTTAATATATGTTTTGTTAAAAGATAATGATTTAAGACCATTTTTGTGGAGTCCTTTTCATTAAGTGTCCAAGGCCATAGTGGTTAGAGTCAATCAATTGGTTAAGAGGTAATTAGTGGGTATCATTTCCCTCAAGTAATAAGAATATAGTTTTCATATGAGTCAACACATGATTCATCTCTATTAGGTTTATTATCTAGCAAATTTCCTTTAGATAAATTTCCACTAGTGTGTGTAGGAACTATATTATTTAATAAATAATCAAGCTTTGTCAATTCTATTTATGAGATAGACTTAGCACTCCTCAACACTCATGGCACACCTTAACATGATTTGACACACACTGACATTCCTTGGCACCTCACATGTTTTGGAACATCTTTGTACCTATAACATATTGCAATGATTAGGATTCCCAATCACATGTTGGCATTCCCTAGCATACCATAGCACTTCCTTAACATGTGTTGGCATGCCTTGTAGTCCCTAGTGTGATGCAGGAAAGTGTTCCCTCTATGGATAGAGGCAACCCCTCTAGCCCTAGAGTGGGTCTAGTCACAAACAAGGATAGATCAACAATAGCTTTCCTTAAGCAATTAAAGTTGGAGGGCTACCTCAACCGATGGTCAATGGTGTTCCGTTGCATTGCTCCAGCTTTCGCTTCCTTCTCCTCAATGAGTGATCAACCTAAAACAAAGCAAAGGAAATACAACAAAGTACGTAACTAGATAAAACAATGAACTACTTACTCACAAAGTCAAGAAGTCATGAGCTATCAAGTACATTTCATACAAGACATAGGAAAACATCATTGATTGCATTAATAATGAAATAAGAGTCAGCTTACAACCAAAGTCTTGACATCACAAGCCTTCTTAGAAGGGTCTAGCCAGCATGTTCTTCAAGCATTCCCTCTTTGAAGATGGATCTCCCAACATACAAGAGCTCTCTCACTCATAAGCCTTACACAATATTAAGGGCACTTCACAACCTTCCACAAGCTATCAACAATCCCACACTTTCCACACTCACACCAGCTATCTAGTAAACTCACAAAACACTCACAACACTACTCAACTAGCCAACTATTAGGAACTTTGGAAGTAGAAATGCATAGAAATGGTGAGAGTTTAAATAGGAGAAGGAGTCTCCATGAATAGGGGAAAGGAGAGCTTATCACCAAGGAAGGTATTATAATTGATGGAACTGCCACACCAGGAAAGGAAGGGTGACATAAACAAGGCCAACAACCAGGTCTGGAGTCATCTGGAAGGCCGACTGTTGGAACAATTCGCCCAATCTGGATCATCGCGGGAACAGAACTAAGCTTCAGCACTAACATCACAAGTGATCAGTGTAGACAGTCAGATCATTGCTGAAGAGACCACATAGCCTCGCGCTGGTGACTCAAGTTGAGCCATCACGGGAATCAGGTGTACTTTCGCGCTGGCAGCGCGATAGGTCTGTTCATGAGCACCTTTCAGTGCATTTATTTAAGCGAATAACTGAGATGAGGCAAACAACTTTGGAAAAGTGGGTCAATTGTTAACTTAGGAGAGCATTTGTCTGTGATGGGCATGTTTGACTTGGTCACATGACACAGTGGAAAGAACCGGGAGTGAAGGCGGTTATAAATTACTATGTAACAGATGCACCCTAAAGTATGAAGCTCGAAAGAGTCGGAGGAGTGAAATGCTTTACAAAAAAACTGAGTTGGAACACCGTCTGGAAGAACCTGCATGCAAGTACAATATCTCTGATAGTGAAGTACATGTCGCCTAGGCATGGACGCAGCCATCCAAAAGACATATAACTTAGGTCTCTGGTATGGACGCAACCATCCAGCTAAGGAGACCGTGATAATGATAAAGGTATGGTCGCAACCATTCATGAAGACCCAAGTATGGGCACAACCATCCATCAATGAGTCATGTAATCATGAACCAATCCACGCAGCCCTAGCGTAAGTAATCTAAGCCCGGGGTCTTGAATCCAACCATAGTTTTAAAATTTAAACCATGTTTATCTAATAAATATATAAATGCATGATAATAGATAATATTAATGATACAAGTTTTTACATATTTATCATATTAATTATATAATAAAATAGAAAAAAATAATATATTCATTATTCCATAGGGATTTCTTAGAATCATAAGTTTGAGTTGAAAAATCTCTACAATCTCATTTTTATGTGGACTTTTTAGAGTATTGAATCTATATATATCCAGTCAAAAACCTATTTTACATAACAAAAAAAAAATTGGCAAAAAAAAAAATAAATTCTCAAGATTCCAATGGAAAAGTCCAAAACATAACTTGTTTAGACAACCTTTATATTCTTTAAAATAAAATAAAATCCATTTACCTAATTTGCAACAACGCAAATGAACAAATCTGCTATGCAGAAGCTTAAGGGGTAACATGCAGTGAGTGTCCCTCACTAACCTTCATATTGCTTCAATTTATTGGAGTATTCTAATGGGAATGACAATGATTTGGTCAACAATAAATTATTGAGTCGAGTTTGATCATTTGTGCAATGACTTAGATTGGGTCAAATATTTAACTATAAAATGCCTAGGTTATACTTGGATTCTTAAACTAATGGATGACATTAATTATTTAATTTGGTTAAAAAAGAAAACACTTAGATTTTTAAGATAATGGATGTTAAAAAAATGCACATGAGCTTTTTTCAAGTTAAAAAAAAAAAAACTTTCTATTAATTTTTTCAAAAAATATATTTTCTCTGAAATTTTAGAGAATTGTTGGAATAAAATTTTACCAAAAATTTATATGGATTTGTTGGAATATGTAAACTTTTACCAAATTGTCAAAATACAATTTTACCATAACTTTATATAAATTTGTTGGAATTTGTAAACTTTTAAAAGACTTTTTATTAATTTTTTAAAAAAATATATTTTTTCTAAAATTTTACAGAATTGTTGGAATAAAATTTTACCAAAACCTGACATAAATTTGTTGGAATATGTAAACTTATACCAAATTGTCAGAATACAATTTTACCATAACTTTATATAAATTTACTAGAATTTGTAAACTTTTAAAATACTTCAATCATAGTTTCAATTAAAAAAAAGTATTTCAAATAAATTTATAATAAAACAAATATCATCATTTTAACCAAAAATTATTTTGACCATTTTAATTAAAAACTCTAATTTCTTATAAATAATATTAATAATATAAATATATATAATAACTTTAATTTTAAAATATATAATATTTAATTTAATGAAAATTTACATCTTCAACCGGGTCTAGTCAAATTTTATCCTGAGTGAGTGTTTTAAGATTTTGTCCATGTTCATATTTATCTGTAAAAGTTCATATTGGTTCAATTTATTGGAATTCTTGAATGGAAATTGCAAAGATTTGATCAAACAATAAATTATTGAGTCTAGTTTGATAATATGTATAATGAGTTAGATGATTGGGTAAAATATTTAACAGTAAAATGTATGTGTTATATCTGGATTTTTAAAATAATACATGATATTAATTATATAATTTCATTAGAAAGGAAAATGTTTGGATTGTTAACATTTGGAGTTTTTTAAGATAATGGATGACATAATAAATAATAGGGGTTATGAGTTTTTTTTGAGTATATTTTTTTTCTAATTTTTCAAAAAAACATTTTCTTTAAAATTTTATTAAATTATTAAATAAAATTTTAAGCAAAGTCTTTTGGTAGAAATTACATAAGAGAAATTTTTTACCAATAAGTTTTGAACCCACAATTGTGGTTCATCATCAGATAATGAACCACACTTGTTGGTTCGAAACACATTCATAATCAAATGATGAACCACACTTGTTGGTTCTAAACCCCTCGACCAAAAATTTCTCTTATGTGATTTCTACCAAAAAACTTTGCTTAATTCATTATGAATCACATAAGCTTGGACACAGAATAAAATTTTATCAAACTCTTATATAAATTTATTGAAATTTATAAATTCTACGTAATATTTTTCAAAATGTTAAAATCATACCTACAATAAAAATTACATTTCAAATAACTTTACAATAAAACAAAAATCATAATTTTAACCAAAACTTTTTTGGGCCAATTCTAATTAAAAACTCTAATTTCTTATAAATCATATTTCTTTTTCTCAATATGTCTACTCCTATTATTGATATAAAAATATTACACCAAGGCTATGGCCTTGAAAGTTTTGCCCTGAATTTGGCATGTTACAAAAAGATCATGATTCCAGTACAGTGTGAACCTTTAGCAGTATTTTGACTACACCTTCGACACGACACAGTGTTGTACAAAAACTAAGACGACACATTGACAGACATGACATAGTGTTGACCATAAAAAACACATTGACAGACAGAGACCTTAGACAAGCAATAACTACGAGAATCAAAACAGAGTTGAGCCCCTACTTTAGAAACTGCAGGGGCGAAAACCCTGGTTGGATCATTCATCCTCAGAGGTGTAAGGCTCCTCGACAACCCTTCACCCGAATTGAAGAGAGTCCTCCGAGTCAGAATGAGGAACCTCCGAGCCTGTAGGTTCACCACGTGCTGGCGCACTTGGACCAGCAGGGACAACTAGATTCATCAGCGAAGCACCTCCCATGACCTAGCGCTGATTGTCGATCGGATTCGCCATCCTCTGTTCTGCGAGTGCTTCAGGATGGGCTGCTCCCCTGCCCCTATTATCTTCACATTTTCTATGGTGATAGAGACTATGAAAGTGGAGTTGGAAAGAGAACACAGAATGCAATAACGCACAGTGGGATGAGCAGCATGCTCACAGTCAACCCTCCCAATTCTCGCACGACCCTTGCCACTTCCGCTCCTCGTGGCCGGGGGACTGCTCCGCCCAGGCTCCAACGTGTCTGAGGATCGCTGAGAGGCAGTGTGGCCACGGGAGCCACCACGTCTGCTCCCCATCCTGGGCCATTCGCGCGGCATTCCAATGTTCACAGAATTGTCGAGAGAGTGAATGCACGGAGAAGAGTATCCTGAGTGAGGCGACAACAGAACATCAATTGAACCATAAGATCCTGGTACCTAAAAGGGACTGACGGGCCTAAGTTCGCTTGCAAAGAAGCTCAGAGAGACATACAACACTGCAATCCATGAAGCTGCAGAGGAATGCAACAAAGTCGCGGGAGAAATTCGCTTATGGAGTGCCATAGCACAGTTAACCAGGCAATGGATGGAAGAAGTAAATGCCTCCATTAATAGGCTCATGCGAGACCAGCTCGCCTGACCTACCTTATAACTCATGGTGTGTTGGGGCTGACACCTGCCCACGTGAAACGCCATCCGCATACCCTCCAATCTGTCAAACGCCCGCATCCGTGAGTGAGTGATCCTATTGCACGAGAGAAGTGCATTCCTGTTTGAGTTGTTCATCATCTGCATCTTCGAGGGGACCTAAGAAGTGAGGAAGTTGCTGGTTTACTCCTTGATTGGCCAGTCTGTCTGTGACTTTGTTGGCCATTCGTCTAACATGCTTGAAGGTAATGCTTTGGGAAATCCTCAGCCTTTCCTCCAGGAGTTCCAATTTGCTGAGCAACGTCGAGCTGGATGCTATCTTGGCTGCGGAAGTGCCTGATTGTATTCTGGTAGCTACTATTATTAGAGTGAGAGAGTCTCCCTCGACCTCTAAAGGGAAGAAGTTCTTTTGATCTGCAATGCAGATCCCTTTCCAGAGTCCTTCTAGCTCAGCTGCATTATTAGTATCTTTGTCAATCGATCCGTAATAGATATGCAGAGTTGCGCCCATGTGGCTCCTGAATATTACTCCAAATCCCGTCGGCCCGAGATATCCCTTGGCTGCCCCATCAAAGTTCAATTTTAATGAGTTGGTTGCAGGGGGGGACCAAGTGAAGGGAGAGGCAGAGCTAGATGGAGGGCGGGCTTTGACCTGGGCTAGAAAGGATAGGTCCAGATTCCAGGCTTTCAAGATGAGGCATTCTTGTGGAGAGTCTGGCACATCTGTATCATGCCAGTTTCTGATAGCTAAAGTTTCTTGAAGATTTTGTTTCAGGAGGAAGCACAGGGCATCGATTGACCGACTAATGTTGTTGAAAATTCTGTTATTTCTTTCCTTCCAGAGAATTCAATAGAGAAAGTTTGGGATTAGATTCCACAGAGAGTTTAGTAGCGGGCTTTTAAAAGGGTGCTTTGTCCATTTACGAATGGTTTCTGTGATGTCTCCCATCCGATCTTCTGATCTCCTATTGCATTGTTCAATTCTCTCCCATAGTTGGGTTACTAGAGGACAAGTCTCCATTAAGTATCTGATGGATTCAGAGTGGAGATTGCAATTGGGGCATCTTGATGGGCCAATGAATCCTCTTTTTTACAGGTTGACCCAGGTAAGGATGCGCCTTTTACTTAAAAGCCATAGAAAAGTGGAGACCTTGGGCCATATGCCTGGTTGCCAGACCCTTTCCCATATTTGATCCTTGTCTGTTTGGGAGACTAAGTAGTGAAGCTCGTGAGCTTCCTTGGTTGTGAACATTCCTTTCGGCGTATGACCCCATCTCAGTTTGTCCTCCAGGTGTGAGTATTTAATTCTCCTGTAATTTAATTCCTGATCTATTTAAATATGTGTTTCCCCTTGCCAATCAGGTTGCCAGGTGCTGGAAGGTTTCCAAATTTGGAAGTCTTGGACCGTGTGCTGCTGCCAGAATTGATGGATGAGGGTGTGATTTTCCTCTTGCATGGAAGCTTTCCAGATTGGCTTCTGGAAGAGAGTGGCCAGTTTTGGGAGTTGTTACCAAGAGTCCTCCCAGAACCTTGTTGTGGTACCTGAGTGAATTTCCCAAAAATTATGTTCTTGAATGAAGGTGCTGTGGAGCTTTGTGGCGTTCCATAGCAGAGAACCTTGAGTTTTGGTGCTGATTCTGATGAGGTCGTTCCATTGGCTGCTCGGAGCATATTTTTCTTGCCAAAGCCTCGCCTAGGGTGTATGTGGTTTGGAAATCTAGTTCCGCCATATACGAGCTCCCATTGTATTGTTGCTTTGGATAGGATCCCTTAGTCCAAGCCGACCTTCTGATTTTGTTCGGAAGACCTCCTTCCAATTGACAAGAGCCCATTTCCTGTTAAGACCAGAGGAGCCCCATAGAAGATTTCACTGTAGATTGCAGATAGCTTTGGGAACCCATTTTGGCGCTGCTAGGATGGAGAAAAGATACAAAGGCATGTCCTGGAGAACTGATTTGATCAGGATGAGTCTACCAGCCATGTTTAGAGAGTGGAAGGTCCAAGATGAGAGCCTTGATTCCAATTTGTCTAGGAGAGTCCTCTAGGAAGCGTGTTTTATGGTCGAGTCTAACAAAGGAGCCCCCAAGTATTTGGAAGGAAGCGAGGCAATGGAGAACCCCAGAATACGTGCAATGTTCCTTTGATTGGAGGCGGGGGTATTGAAAAAGAAGACTTGGGACTTTGAAGCATTGATGGAGGTGCCAGAGGCGTAAGAGAAAAGGGAGAGTAGAGATTTAAAGGCTTTGGCCTCTTGAGAGGAGGGATGACCAAATAAAATGGTGTCGTCTATCAACTGTTGATGGGATAGGGGATGAAGACCAAGGAGGGAAATACCTTTTCGAGCTTGGGAGGAGATGGTGGATTCGAGGAGTCGACTTAGCCCTTATGCCATTAGGACAAAAAGAAAGGGAGAGAGGGGATCCCCTTGACGTAGACCACGAGAGGGGCGGAAAGGCGATGAGGGGGAGCCATTGAGCAGGACAGAGAAGCTGGGAGAGGAAATGACATTCATGATCCATCTAGTACAGGTGGAGTTGAAGCCAAAAGCCAATAACATCTAATGAATATAATTCTAGCTAAGTTTATTAAAAGCTTTGGAGAGGTCCAGCTTTAGAATCATACCTGGTTTTTTCATGAGCTTTAGAGAGTGGATTACTTCATTTCATAGAATGATACCGTCCATAATCTACCACCCTTCTACATAACCTGTCTGCTTCGGAGAGATGAGAAGAGGAAGGAGAGGTTTAAGCCTGTTCGCCAGTACTTTAGAGATGAGCTTGTAAATGACATTGCATAGTGCTATCGGTCTGTATTTGTTGGGCTTATTAGGTTCATCGCCTTTAGGTACTAGTGCTAAGAAAGTTGCATTGAGGGAGGGTAGAATCCAGTGCATAGTTCTTGATTCCTCCACTAATTCCCATACCTCTGTTTTGATGAGCTCCCAAAACTCGTGAAAAAAATTGGTAGTGAAACCATCAGGACCTGGTGCTTTGCCATCCTTGAGTTGGGCCATCGCCTCTTCTACCTCCTGAAGTGAAATGGACTGGAGCAGTTTGTTGTTATGATCCTCCGTTATGATTTTAGGAATGTGCTGCGTGATCATTCTGATGGCGTGATCTCTGTTTCCAGGAGGTTCCCGGAGAATTTCCTGAAAGTAATCTTTGAATTCCTTCTCCATGTCTTCATGTGCTTCTAACCTTTCCCCTTGTTGGTTATTTATGAATGCTATGTTGTTATGCATTCTTCTTTGGATGGCAGTTCTATGGAAGAATTTTGTATTATTCTCCCCCTCCTTGAGCCATCTGATTGTGGACTTCTGTCGCCATAGGATTTCCTCTTGCTGCCTGCAAGCTTCAATTTGATTCCAGAGAATCTGCTCCTGATGTGCCTGCTCATCTGTCCTACCTTCCAAGATGAGAGTTTGTTGAAGTGCTTTTATTTGTTGCTCCAACCTTTTGCGGTTCTCAAAAATATTGCCAAACTGAGTGCGATTCCAGACTTTGAGAACTTGTTTTAAGTTTTTTAATTTCTGTTAGAATTGGAACATTTTGGCACCTGCCGGCGGGATGAATGATTGCCATGCCTCACTTACTACTATCTTGAAGTTGGGATTTGAGAGCCAGAAGGCTTCAAATCGGAAAGGTCTATTGCTTCTTGTGCCTAGCCGCGACCATTGTAACATGATTGGCCAATGATCTGATCCACCTTGTGGCATTATGGAGGCGTGGAAGTCCCCTCCCAGGTGTATGGCATTGTCCGAGATGAGAAATTGATCTAGTCTGGAGGCGATGTGTTGGGTGCCCCTACGCTTATTGGTCCAAGTGAAGACTCCATTGGAGGTTTGAATGTCCATTAGTTGATTATTTTGAATGAATTCTTTGAGACCATTGCTGTCATTTTCTAGCCTTGTTCGGACTCCTTGTTTCTCCTCCATCGTCTTGATGATGTTGAAATCACCTCCACCGATCCAGAGGGGGAACTGCCTGTTTGCATTGATTATGGTGAGAGTATCCAGAAGTTCTAATTTTTGCTGAAGATTCTGTGGAAAATATACATTTGAGAGGTGCCCATGGATGTTGGTGCTGATGAGATGGATGGATGCTTGGATGAGGTAATGGGTAGCATGAAAATCTCTTAGAGTTAGAACCTGTGGGTTCCACAAGATAGCCAATCTGCCAGAAGCCCCAGAGGCATCTACTGAAACTGAGCAGCTGCCTGACTAGACTTTATTGCGGATTCTCTCTGTAGCAGTATTATTGCTTTTTGTTTCTTGAAGAAAAACTAATGATGGTTTTTCTTGCTGTATCAAGTTTTTTATCATTCTGTGTTTTGAGGGGCTATTGATCCCTCTCACATTCCAGGAGATGAGCTTCATGAGGGACAGTGGGGTTTGGGTTTGTAAAACTTTGTCAACTTAGGGAATTGCCCAGATTCCATAAGTATTTCTCCTACTATGATTGTCCTTTGTAGGTCTGTTTTGCGCCCTCTTTTCTTAGTTTCTTTGAGAATTTTTTTTCCATCCCATGGGCTTCCTGCTTGTATGCCCAGACTTTTGTTGTGCTGTGCTTTGATTAAAACTCCTTCAAGCCTATCAATTTTCCAAGGGGGTATTGAGTTGTATTCTTTCTGCTTGCATGCCATTTCTAGTTTGAAGATGTCTAGACCATCCAGGCTAACATTCTCTGGATCTTCTTCCATGATACTGGGTGTACTCTGATCTTCCATAGCTACTATTTCCTGTAGACTGAGGGCTAGAGTTGCGTCTAGCTCCATTGCTGAGAGCTACTCGTTGGGCTCTGGAATAGATTTCTCTGTGGTGGAGGGGAGAGAGCCAGCATCTAGAGCTAGACTTTTATCTGAGTGAGAGCTGGTTATGAGGTTGTGAGGAATGGGAGTGGGCAAGGACCTAGGGGCGTTGGGTGCATGGGGTGATGAGGGGAGGGAGGGGTTCTCCTGGGGTTCTGAGCTTATTTTTTCCGGCTGATCTGGAGAAGAGAGCAAAATAAAATGATTCTGGGAATCAGGTTTGAAGGGGATTTCTGGAACAACATGATTTTTCTTTGCATGTCGATGACAATTCAGAACTTTGGTAAATCCTTCAGAGTCTTTACTGGATTCATTAGCTAGGGATTTGGTTTGAGAGTTCAGAGGACAATCTCGGAAGAGATGGCCATGTTCATGGCATTTACGTCAACGAAAGGGGATATTCTCGTAATCTAAAGGTTGGCTCCATTCAAAGTCGTCATGGAAGAGACTTACCGAGTCGGCGAGAGCTTTGGTCAAGTGCATCTGAACGCAGATCCGGGCATAAGAGGTGTATCTATGGGTTTTGGTTTCCTCAACAACTTTGATGAAGGCCCCTAATTTGTTGCTCATGTCTGCTAGCATTTCTTCTCTCCAGTATTCCACAGGAAGGGAGTACATTCGTATCCATACTCGAGCCCAACTGAAATCTTCCTTGTCAAAGTTGAACCTAGGCTTCCAATCCCGTAGGTATAGACCTGAGGAGTTGAAAAAGTACGGGCCACCTTTGAAGATGCAAGATTTGTCCTCTACACAGTGGAAAATGGCTGTGAAGAAGCCTTTAGGTCCAAGCTGTAGAGTAACCTGCCCTTTAGGCTTCCATTTTGAAGCTATCCATCCTTGCAGCGCTTTTTCAGTTCGCCAGAAACCGAGGAACTTGCCTATGAGCGCATGGTCTTGCATTACCTGGATCTCCCTGTTGATGCGGTGACTAGGGAGATCGACTTTAATTCTTTCTACAACTTTCGGAATGCAAGTGGCCGAGGTCGCCTTTGGTTGTGACGAAGAAGACGTTTGATTCACGCCTTTTCCTTTGTCATCCACGTCACATGCTGCTATGGGATCGGCTTCGTTGTTCATCTGTTTTGCTCCCTGATCAGTTTCTGGTAAGACGACAGGGGAGGTCAGAGGTATTTCAGGCTTTTCAGTGTTAAAGGCAGAGGTGGTGTAAGGAGGGGGGGAGGATCCCTCCCCTCCTACAGGCGCGTCCATGGAAGGGAGGTCAGGAGAAGCACAGTGGCGCGAGCTTGGAAGGTCAGGGAAGTACAGGGATTAGGGTTGTGTCGTTGCTTGCAGAGCGAGGCGTTCGCATCGTCTAGTTACCTCTTCTTATAAATCATATTAATGATATAAAATTATATATTAATATATATTCTACTTTTAGAGATATAATATTTAAATTATATTTTAGGAGAGTCAAATTTGATCATTTGTGAATGTTTTATGATTTTGCCTACATTCATCTTTGCAGAGTTTTAAAATTTAGATCATGTTTATCTAATAAATGTATAAATACATGATAATGGGTATTAATGATACAATTTCTTGACTATTTATCTATATTAATTATATAATAAATAAGAAAAATATAATATATTATTTTATATTATTTATATGATATATTGTTGTCATAGTTTATTTTGAAAGTTTTTTGGTATATGTTTTCATTTAATTTGTTCATTATTGAGTAAGGATTTCTTACAATCATAAGTTCGAGTTGTAATTTCTCTACGATCTCAGCCCTTTATGGATTTTTTAGAGTATTCAATCGATATATATCCAATCAAAAACCTATTTGAAATAACAAAAAACAAAATTTAACCAAAAAAACTTTCACCGAATTCCAACTGAAAACTCCAAAACATAAACATATTTAAGACAACATTTATATTATTTAATTTTAAAATAAAATTAAAATATTCAACTATATTTGTCAAATTTATATTTTATAAAAACATAAATTTTTATTGATAGACATATTTTTGTCTATTTTTAAAAGATATAATTTTAAAAAATAATACATTTCAATATTTTAAAAAAAAAAATTAATATATAATTTTCAAACAATAGAAAAAATCATTTAATTTTAAATTGTATCTTTTAAATATATATATAATCTGAAATGTTATATTCTTATTTTCTATGTTTAAAGTTTTTTTAAGTATATTTGTTGGTCAAATTTACTTAAAAATTTTGTTAGATTTGTTAGAATCGCAAATTTGAGTTGTGAACCCTCCATAAAGTGTTTTTTAATGAATCTATTCATGCATTTAAAATACAATTTAAATAACAAAAAATAACAATCTAACTAAAAATTATTTGGTTAATTTCAGCAAAAGAACTCCAAAACTTTGAATAGTTAGATAACATAGTTGAAAATTTAAAAATTTTTATTATGATTTTTTTTAAACTCTTTCTACTAATTAATGAATATATATATATATTATATATATATATATATATATATATATAATATATATATTAATTAGTAGAAAGAGTTTAAAAACAATTTCATATATATTAATTAGTAGAAAGAGTTTAAAAACAATTTCATATATATATATATACACACACACACACACACACGAAATGACTTTTTTCACAACATGTTTTTTTTGGTTAATTTTAACCAAAATCCGGAGGAAATTTTAAACTACTTAGAACTAACTAAGTAGTTTAATATGTACAATTCGAGTGCACTAGAGGTTTTTCAAGGTGCTTTAGATTTACAGTCCCTTTTGAAGTGCCCTTCCTTTCTACATTTCCAGTAGACCTTTACAGGTTTTCTTTGAGATTTAGATCTCCCACTCAAGGACTTATTTTGTTTCTGTTCTAGGACCGTCCTCATACATACAAGGCATCACCATTATGGCCCTCCATGTTTTTCCATCTCATCTCCTTCGACAACAAGGATGAGACTATTTCATCAAACTACAAGGAAATTTCATAGGTACCTATTGCAACAACTAGCATATCCCATGAATTTGGTAGAGAACACAACAAACTGATGCACTTATCTTCATTTGAAATTTTAATATGAACAGATAATAAATGTCTTACACAATATTAAAGACATTCAGATGCTCTGTCACTGAGTATCCATCTTTCATCCTGAGGTTATACAACTTTTTCCATAGGAACAGTTTATTGACTAGAGACTTAGATTGGTACAAAGTCCCCAACATGTCCCACAAAGACTTCGCTGAAGCTTCCCTTGATACATTCAACAATACCGAATCTAAGACACATAATTGTATTGTGCTCTTTACATTATGATCCAATTTTTCCTAGTCTTCAGCTGACAATGTCATTGGTTTAGTACCCGGATCTATCCTGATCCACCGATCTTTATCCAATAGCAGATCCTCCATGTTGAGTTTCCACAACTAAAAACTCTGACCATTAAATTTCTTGATCTCTAACTTTCTGTTGCTCGCCATGTTCTTTCACCACAATAATCCCTGCAGATCTCCCATTGAAAAGGGTCTATCATAGGCCCAAGCAAAACCCCTTAGCAGCAAAGGTGTCCGCTTGAAGCCAAAACAACTATGATACCAAATGTATGTTTTAACCTGTACATTAATTACCTGAATACGAATTCTAAAAATAGAAAATAAACAATGGTGAAAGCATAAAACATAAAACAAATATACATAGATATTTTCCCTTGGATCCCAAAATCGGGACTAGGAGATTGAATTTCCATTATATTCCTTTCAATGTTACAATACATATATTTACATGTCGAAGCATCCATAAACCCTGGATTAGAACTGGATTTAGTTTGGAAGGTTTGAAGGAATGTTGTAATTTTCTCCCTTGTTTAATTTATAGCAAGTAACATATTCAAGGTGATATGGTATGCACACTTCTATCTTGTTCAGTAGCCACATTACAATGAAAAAAAGGGTATTTTCCCATAAATAAAGATTTCTCATACACCAATTTAACTTCTAGCATGGTCATAACTTTGAAATCAAATTATTATTATTAGGGGTCATCAGGGCCATCACTCCTTGGTTGGAAAAATACTTCATGTACATGTGCCTCAAAGTTTTACAACTGCTCCTGGAGTGTCTTCTGACCTCTATGAAGGGATAATAACCAATCTAGCATATGCCACTCATTATACTAGAGATCATTCATAAATCCAATGATCCCATCTTGGTCATCGTAATGATCCTTGGCAAGTTGTTCTACTTCTGTTGTCACTAGAAAAATTTGTGTTCCAAGCAAGTCAAAATGTAGAGGTGGGTCTACAAGCCCTAGGGAGATCATTTTATACTACTCCAACTCCTGCCCATCGTCCTAATGGTCCACATTATGCACCACCCCCTAGCCACAGGGACCTGCCCCTCTCTGGGCTCCACCTCACTAATGATGCAAGATCCCCTCGATGAAAACCTTGCTATGCCCACACTACAGTTTCTGGCTCATGCCCTAGGTTCGAGGACAGATGAACCGCCACCATGCCTAAAATACCCTAGCCACTTGTACTCCCTCGCACCACTCAAGAAACCCACCATCAATACATTCCCTAGCACCATAATGTTGTAAAAAATAGTAACAAGAAATTCCAAAATAATTTGTCCTTGAATTAAATTGTTAATTGAAATCGAATTCTTTTCTCATACAAACTTTTAAATATTTAATTGACTTAAATTGACTTAATTAACTTAGTAATTTCCAGTTGGAAGTATATTTGGATTCATGTAAGTGTGATCCCTAATTTTATGGGTCCAAGTTGAGTTTATTGGAGTTGTAATTAGATAACTCAGTCTAATCGAGTTATAGTCAGTTATACTAGTTCTAACTGTTGGAGGAACTAGTAGAGGTCTAGTAGTGAGTCAGTGCGCCAATGCATCCTCAATGCCACACCGATTAATTGAAGATTCACCCAAGAATAACTCATGCATCCTAGTTGAGACTAGAGTGCAGGGACAGTGTACTATCAGTTGTATATTTTTTTGAATTTTATAGATGGTGCATGCAATCAGTTGAGGACATAAGTTTGGATTGTGTAGTTATGTAATAAGGATTTCCTATTAAATATGGGTTGATTCCTCAAGGAATTGTGCAAGGAAGTAGCAGCTTTGGAAGGAAGAAAAATTGGCTAAGTTTGGGATTGAGCTAGCTTGTGAGGTAGATAGTTAGATCATACATGTGATGGGATTGTTCTAGTGTGAACAAGAATTGTATTTTCTACTTATACCTTCTGGTTAATGCAATATATATAGTCAGGGTTTCAAACAGTTTCTTTCCCCAAAGTAATATTGTATTATGTGTGATTGATAATCTTCCCTTTTTTGATTATTGTTTTCATCGATCATTATTGGTTTCCACTGTAAATAGTAGAGTACATTCCTGTCTTGTGTTTCAGTACATCACATGAACTGTTGAATCTATAGAAAAATATACATGGTATCAGAGCTAAAGACAATATAGAAGAGGATATTTCAAGTTTGTTGTGCAGGTGAAAATCGAATTTGCAGTTCATACTTCAGATCAACAATATGTCTTTTTACTAGTTGCGACTTAAGTATGCCTTGTAAGGTAGCTTGAATTACATAGCATGGAAGGACAAGATGGAAGCAGTGTTGGAAGACAATGGCCTCAAGGAATTCACTCATCAAGATATTCCTAAGCCTACAGCATTGGATGCTCAAGATCTGGCTGAATGGAAAACATGTGTGGCAGAGGTGAGGCAGATTATCTTTGAGGGAGCTCAAGATCACATTTTCTCGAGTCTCCATGGCAAAGAAACTCCATATTCAATGTGGAAGACATTGACATACCTGTTTCAGAATAGCAGTGACCATAGGAAGTTGGCAGTAAAGGACAAACTCAAAAATATCAAGAAGGAGAAGGGCGACTCAATTCATAAATACTTGAACAAGTTCACTCATTGTTGAAATGAGCTTGGAAGTGTTGGGATTATTGTTTCTGAGGAAAATATGGTGAGCCTAGCTCTTCTAGGACTCCCCAAGGGTTGGCACAGTTATCAGGATTCTGTCAATGGGAGGGAGAAGCTGCTAGATTGGGAACGACTGTGGTTGGATTTGGCATAGGAAGAGATTCAGAGGAACACCAGGGGCAGATCCTCATCAAATACGGATGATGAAGAAAATTGTGCCTTAGCTTTTCAGGAAAATAAAAGGAAGGGGAAGGCATCCCATTCCAAATTAGAATCTTGTCATGGATGAAAGAAGAAGGACATGTCGAAATTCAAGTGATTTCCTTGTTGTCTAGGTAAATCCTCTCTACAGACAAAGACAATCCCTCTAGCCCAATGAGTGGGACTAGCAACCTACGTGACAATCTACAAGACACTTTCCTAAATTATAATCGAAATGAGAGAAGAAGAAGGAGACATAAGTCATTATGATTCTATGATGTACTTCCTTGTTGAAGATCTTGATCACTTTCCCCTTAGGCTCAACTCTACTGCTTAAAGTGTTTGAATATGTACACATGATATCAAAAAAATGATAAATCATACAAGCACAACAATCATAATCGAAAGTAATCCACTTAAAATATCAAGGAGCATTAAGATAAATGATGAATTAACACAAGAATTTATGGAAAATGAATTAGCAGTTGTGTAGATTAATGAATAAAAGAGGAATCACACAACCAAGCCTTGATGTCAATAAGCCCTCCTTGAGTGAATTTCCAAGTCGAAGCTCAAGCTCTCCAAGCACTCCTTCTCTAAGCCAAATGAGTAACATGTAGGTACTATCTTAGCATAAGGGTGTAAATAATCAGAGGCCAACCATTTGGGAATGGGAGAGGATGAATAAATAGCAAGGGAGAGGGAGTTAGGATCTCTCCAAAGATAGGGGAAGGACCTCATCTCAAGGAGGTAGCTCATAGGGATAATATCAAAGGGAAATATTGGAAAATTCCACCACATCCTCAACGAAAAACCTCCAGCTCATGATTTTGGAAGCCTCTAGATCACGAAGTTTCTTGTCCTCTTTGGGAAAACTTGCCTTTTAGGAGTCAACGCGAGTATCTACATAAAATGCATGCTGGCAGCACGAGACCAGTATAATGCAACTTTCCATCAACACTAGTTTCTAGTGTCAGGGTCGCGTTGATCCTCAATTAGGGTTTTAGAGCTTACTTCTTCAGGGAAGGCTCAAGGCATTTTTTCATTAAGTCTTTCCAGAGGATCTAGATTGGATATGAGGATGGGTACACTAAATAATGGCCAAGTTTCAGGCACTCCAGGGTATGACATAGGCAAGTGTAGGAGGTGTGACAAAATATTGTGTAACAAATGCCCCCTAAAGCATGAAGGTTGAACAGGGAGTGATGGCTGAGATGAATTACGAGCTTTTGCAAGGATGAAAAACAAACATTGTGAGGATACCTGAAAATCAAGGATGCATATACATATACATATACAGATCTTGTATCAGAACATGAATCCACGGTATGGACATAGCCATCCAGATAGAAAGGACTATGTGAAAATATCCATGGCATAGACGTAGCCATTCAAATAAAAAGGATTGTCTGGAAGTCTGAGATCGAAGGTATGGACGCAGCCACCCGATATAGAAGGATCATCATCATCATAAATATAAATTCCCACAGTATGGTTGCAACCGCCCATATAGAAGAAAAATGTGTACAATCATGAATAATACATAACTCCACATAGCCTGAGTTATATTAGACAAAACTTTGGGTCTTGTGCTCCATCCCAACTCGATCAAAGTACGAATTCTAACATGCGAATGAATGTGTCGAAGTCAAACATGCTAGAAAACCACCTGATTACCGACCAACGATGTGGACCATTAATATGCATGAGAGAAACCACCAATAATAACAATGGCTCTCAAGGTACAATAATACAATCTGTGAATGTGAAAATGAAGTTGAAGTCAAACACTCGTGGAATCATCTGATCAAAGCCCAATGATGAAAACCTGTCATCGGATGTGAAGAACTTTCCATTAAGGCAAGAAAGCTCTAAGGTACTGAAAGGGAGTCTCTAAGTCATCTTATTGGATGATAATTTGAAGTCGACAGGAAGTGACCCATTAAAGGAGGGCCATGATGATTCCCTGATCATCGACACAAAACAAGGAATAAAGTGGAATAAATGAGTATGATCCAAGACTGTAGAAAAAGGTTAGACAATGTATAGATAATAAACTATAGATAGGACTTCTCTTGAACATATCGGTGACACGACCAAGGGTCATGATGAATAAATGGAATAGTCAAATGAGAGGCAAAATGAATTACCCAAACCTAGAAATACAAGTGATTGAGCGAGGATATCCCAAAACCAACACTAGAAATAGATGAGTGTCATATTCAAGAGCAACATGCTCCCTATACAAGAGATGTTTTACTTTCATTTTTCCCCACTATTTCTAGCGATTACCCTAATTATTTTTTATCACAAGCTTGAAGGGGATAGCATATTCTTGTTGTGTAAGTTCATTCTTTGAATGAATCCATCCTAGTAAGTTTTATGAGCCCTAGGAAGGAGAAACTCAATCTCATCACAGTAACAAGTCTTTCACTGTCTATTTTTTATGAGTTTTGGACGCGATGGTTTTTGGTCCATGGTATTGGATGCTTCAGCATGTATAAATATGTATTGTAACATTAAAAGGAATATAATGAAAAATCAAGCTGGTAGTCCCGGTTTTGGGATCTAGGGGAAAAACTATGTGTATATGTGTTTTATGTGTTATGCTCTCGCATTGTTTATTTTCTGTGTTTTAGAATTCGTATGCAGGTAATTTTTGTACGGGGTCAAAATCTACAATGTCCGTTTTTGTAATTTGTCTCTCGAACCCGAAAAGGTAGAAAACAATATTTGAGAGAACCTCTTGACCATGTCGACCAAGGTGTACCTTTTCATAAATAGTCAATATCAGCCTGAAAAAGGGGTAAATGTAAATTGAGACGACATCAATTCATTTAATTTAATGAGTTCAAAAAGACAAGTACTCAGAGATCTCTTCATATTCAAGAGTCAGAAAAGAGTTGAAAGATGACTCCAAGGGGGTTCCCTTTTCATTTATTTTTAACGAGTCTGAAAAAGAGATAAAACAAAATCTCGTTGCATTGGTAAAAACAATGATCACTGTAACCACCAAAAAGTGTTTGTAACTACACAAAAATAACCACACATCACTGATATCGAGGAAAACAATAAATTTTTAGGAAAAATATGTTTGAAAAACTTATAAATAGATCAAAAGTAAAAAAAAAAAATTACCATTTCACTTTGAGTAAATCGGAGAGTGCATTTTATCCCATTTTCCTTTATTCTTCAGGTGAGCAGTGTGGGAGATCTAGGGCACCATTTCACAAACTATCAAATGTAGGTAAGAGATCTTCCTTTTTGCTTGCTTTTCATTCTAATTTCATGCCATTTCATAGGATTTTTTGTTGGCTACGGTGAAGATTTCAATTTTTTAAATCAGGGGCGATCAGTGCGAGTCTGCTCATCGGATGTGCGTTGATCGCCCCTGAGCCCAAAAAGCTCTGGTGATGCCAGCTTGAAAACAATTAAGACAATCATGTTGGATGCAGAGCAGAAAAATGAAAAAGAAATCCTCTCTCTTGATCGATTTTTCATGATTTTAGTCCGTGGAAATGCATTTAAATGATTTTTATGGGTTGTTTGCAGGATATTTTGACAACATGGTCATCAAGTGGAAGGAGACGGGCCATGAGGCAGAAGATCACCAAGTTGCCCAGAGCATTGAATGTGTCAATGCTTTAAGGGACTATGGGTCATTGAAATTCTTTCGAATCCCAGGACTCAGAGCTCAAAATGAGTTGTTGCACTATCTAATTAGTCTATGGGATGTTGACCGACAGATCTTTGTTATTGAAGATCAAAAACTAGAGCTGGAAGTAGATGAAATCTACTTCATCACTGGATTGTCTAGAAGAGGGGAGAGAGTCCAACTCTTTGGAGCCTGTAGTGGAGGTGAGAGAAAAAATAACTTAATTAGAAGGCATTTCTCGTGTCCAGAGACAACTGTGAGTGGGAAGGTGAAGATAGAAACCATCGACAATATTCCCTTTAGGAAAATTCTACACACCATGGCCCATATAGCTGGGGCGTAGGATTTGCACGAGATCTTGAAATCACAATTCTAGTATGTAGTGGATTGCCTTTCTCCAACAATGTTCAACTAGTGAGAGGGACTACTGGTCAACATGAAGAGACAACTAACCAAAGGCAAGTTGGGGAAATTGAAGTAGTTCGACTTTGGATTTATTTTGGTCACTTTAATTTTGGAGTGTGTGCCCCTATTTCGATGCCAGTGGGTAGAGGTGGAGGATCCATCTCCACAAGATACGAGGCTACTCAAATGGAGTGAGATCATGCCTCGATGAGGAGGAGGAGGCCAGTGGATGAATTTCCCCCCATTGTTATTTGGTTGGCTGCACCAACAAATGATTGTTGTGGATGACTATGCCTATGCAGGCACAGACTTCAGAGCAGATCGAGATATGATTCTACCACCGGTTGAACAGTGGACTGATGCAGGTAAAACTTATTTTTTGGAATTTTTCAAGTTTATGATTTTTTTTGTTTAAAGTGTATCTGAGAGTTTACTTGTGATAATTGTGCAGATGTAGGACCGGAAAGGCCTCCTGGTATGTCGCCAATAGCACGTCGAGTAGCACGTCAGATAGGAGATGCTCCATATGAGGAAGGAGCATATCTTATGGTAGAAATGGAATGAAATCTGGAAGTGGTTACTCGAGGGATTCTAGAATATGCGACTATAGATGACGTACCACTGTGGTACTAGAGCCGTACAATAGGAGCGTCTGTGAGACTACGTCGACTATTAGGCCGAGTGATCATAGTAGTTTCATGCTATCGCGAGCACCATGTGGGTGAATAACATTTTCTAGTCATTTTATCTGCACTATTGTATGTTTTAAATCCATGTGTCTCAGAATACTTATATTTTGATATTTTGATGAACAAACTTTGACAGACGCTATATAATATATATATATATATATAATATATATATATATATATATATGCATGCATGTTTCTATTGTCTATTTATGTGTTCATATATCATGATGATGTGATGGGTTTTATAAGTGACACAAATGTCTATCTAAAACATAATTTTCTAATGCATCTGTTAATGTGTTCAAATTCCGTGGAATGTGTTGATATGTGATATAATCAAAATTTCTTTCCAATAATCGAACACGTAGATACATACACAAAAGTTGTGGATTTCTTATTGAGTAATGACTATTTAATTGTAACAGAACGAGTTGTGAATCTAACTTAACAACCAAATTTTTAATTTCGAGAGAAACTACTTCTGATAATAGTTCAATAATTGCACTGTACTTGACAATATTATTAGTTGTTCGACCGAGGCAAATACCTTGTAAATTGATCAACTTGCCATCAGGGGAAAAGAGTGCCCAAGCTGTAGAGGATAAGTTTTGTGTGCTACGACAAGCACCATCTGTAAAACCAACATAAGGGGTTGGTGACATTTGTGAACCAAGTGAAACACAAGGTAAGCAGAGGAAACATTTCTATAAAGAAAACAATCACACCAAAAAATCAAAACTTCACACCAATGAATTCACACACTAATGTACAAAAGTAATTACATGGAACTCACGCATAATACTTTTTCAGATAAAGCCCATTGCGGGGCTGTGATAACACATTACGTTCATAGTTAACCAGCTCATAGGCACCTTTTTGCAAGACACGTTTAATGATGTATGCCCATGCCACATAGCTTCGAACTTTCTAGCTCCCAACTTATCATTGGCTTGGTCATACAGCAAGACTAAGTCACCTTCAGTAAAAACTCGTGGAGAAACATTCTAATCACAATGAGCTTTAACTCACTTTTTTTTAGCTTCATCGCAGCAATAAGACAGGTCTCATCAAGCCATTTGAGATAAATTAACCACTCCTCTTCAGGTGAGGTATTGAGGAGTATCTCGATAGCTAGCTTTTACGAAGGAATTTCACACTCAATTAGGATTGTCGCCTCTAAACCCTATACCAACTAGAATGGAGTGAAACTAGTGGATGTCTTAGCTGAGGATCGGTAAGCCCAAAGAATCGAGAATAGCATGAGATGTCAATCCTTTTTATGCTTCCCAATGGTACATTGAAGCATAGTAATTAAGACTTTATTAGTCGCTTCAACTTGGTCATTGGCCTGTGGGTAGTAAGGAGTTGAGTTATCATGGTGAAGACCCAACTGAGCAGTAAGCTCTGCTATCATGTACTAACAAAAATGTGATCGATTATTAGTGACAGTGGCTTGAGGGATGCTAAAATGGGCTATGACATGGTTAAAGAGGAACTGAGCAGTAGTGATAACATCAACATTATATTTGGGCATTGCCTTGGCCCATTTAGTAAAATAGTCGATGAAAATGATAATATAGCCATGCCCCTCGATTGAGTGAGGGTAATATGTCATGAAATTTATTCCACATTTAGAAAATGGGCCAATGGTAGCGACTGGGTATCACGGTGCTGGCAAGGCATGCTATTTGCAGTTATAAATCTGACATTCATGGCACTTTTGAACTGCCAGAATACAACCTTTGAAGATAGAAGGCCAGAAGTAACCGACACGAAGTGTTGGGAGCGGGATCCCCCAAGGGAAGTTTTGCGGTTAAAAGCCCATGTTTAAGTTAATTTTTGTAATATAATTGTAAATACTCCGCATTTTGTGGTCACGGAGCATGAAGGTGTTATGTGTCAAAAAGGGTAGTCCTCCCTTAGTTTTGTAAAATAAAGTCGGCTGTAAGAGACCTACCCATGGTCCACGGACCATGGGATTGTATAAAAAGAGCTAGGCTCTAAGTAGTTAGGGATATATAGAGATGAAATGGCAGATCATGTAATAGAGTGATAGCTCTGAAGAAGAAGTCTAAGTCTTGGGTCATAGAGTAGGTAGAGGCTCTGCAGCTAAGTGTTCAGAGGCCCAGGGTAGAAGTCTGCAGCTGAGTGCGCGGACCCCTGCAACTGTGTGTGTAGGGAAGATAGAGTCTGTAAACACTTGGAATATATTAATAAAGAGATATATTCTACAATTTCTATGTCTTTTTTCTGTTGATGCATTTGGATATTTTATCTATGAATTTCCTTTATTATGCTTATATGATGTGCAAATGAATGAAATTACATTGAATAATCAAATGCAATTACGTGGTGTTAGCTTTAAGTATTTTATGCGATAAGCGAATCACTTAGACTAATTGAGGAATCTGCATGGCACACTGCCATAGAAACGTGAAAGTACCTGAGCAGTTGGTTAGGGCTACGTGAAGGTCGATCGTACCCTTTCGTGGTTTTACGGAAGGATGAAATAGAGGGTTAGTCTTGCAAACCCTAGAACAAAGTGACCTACGTGAAGGCAGGGATAAAAGGAATCAAACGACATCATAACCATATCAGGGTGTGGAAACTTGGTTCTAGCATCCCCCCATACTGCTTTGGGTGAGACTTCGGTCTACATTCCATAGGTTGATGTGAAAAACGCCAATAGTGTAGGGATTTGTTTGGCTAATTAACGTTGAAGCTGGGTTAGGCCCCCTCAAGCCAATAAATGGTTCCCTTGTTGGGACTGGAATCTGCATAAGAGCTGTGTGATGTCGTATCATTGGAATCCAACTAAGAAGGAGAATGAAGACTCATTGGATAGAAAGATCCATGAATTCACTATGTAGGAGAATAAGAACCTATGACTGACAAAGGAACAGTGGTTAGACAGGTACCTGTATACATAGATCCATGAGATCTTTTTTTGCTCCTTCCCTATTGAGCTATATGAGTGGATCACGAAGCTAGCAAATTTCCAAGGAAGGTGGAGACTTGACGGTCCTATTGTGTGGACCCGGAGCTAGCCCGAAGGTTGGAAGCATTAGAGGATAAGATCACCCATGCTATTGATCATTGGCTCGATCGAAACATAAGAGGATTTGTGACTGAATTCGGGGTCGACACTTCAGTTAGCTACATCGAGGTAGAGCGATGTTTTTTCAAAGGACTACGAGGTAAGTACGCAAAATATTTGAATACTTGGATTAAAATGCTATTGTGTGAAAAATGGGTTATGTAGCTATCTTGATGTTCGGGACTACGCAAAGAAGAAAAACTTACAGGAATGGAGGAAAAAAGGGTCCGGAGTATAGTCCCTTGATTTCACCTTCATGAGGTGATGAAGAAGGGATAGCAAAGGTTTCTTCGCGAAGTGCAATTCAGTTAATAAGACAAGGATTCCCACGAATACCACCTCTGCCCACACCACCTCCAACTTCACCTCTATTACCTCCAACTTCACCCATACCACCTCCACCTGCACTGTAGTTCAGTATGGAAAATACAGTGAAGCTTCCTTTGTTTGAAAGCTTGGGAAATGAATACCCGAATCAATTCTGGTTCGTTGTGAGGGCTCTATGGGTAGCTCAAGGTGTTACATATGATCATATAAAGAAGGCAACACTGGTTAGTGCTCTGCAAGATCACACACTAACCTAGTATATCAAGTACTCTAATGATAACCCAAATGTTGGAGTGGCAGACATCTGGGCAGCACTGAATAGAGAATTTAGTAGGCCTAAGTTTGAGGTGCATCCGATTGTGGGATTCAAAGAGATCATGATGCAACCAGGTGAGACACTTTGGGAACTAGATCAAAGGTTGAAATGTACAATCCTTGAAGCCAACATGAATTTAACAGATGGATAGCATTGCGAGTGGTTTGTAGCTTCGCTACTACCACACTTAAGGAGTGCACTGTCACAGCAGAAGGCAACAACTCAGATAGAGGCCTTGGAGATACGATGGCACGGATAGGATTTCAGGGGCGTGGATGAGGCTGAGGTAGAGGAGGACCTGGCAGAGGTCAAGGATAGTTGATTTTCTACAATTATGGAGGACTAGGACACTATGCCCATGATTGCACTAATCCAATGCATCTGTCATGCAAGTATTGCATGATGTTTGATCATGGAACAAAAGACTGTCCTATGTTGATAGCTAGGATATGTGACAAAAGGGAACTACCACCTCTGCAACTTAGAACTTGCAGATGATGAGGTCTGAGCCACGTGAGTAAGATCCAAATGTAAATATAGTGCTCAGAAGTGGAATCGCGACAAGAGATGAAAAGAGGAAATAGCCAAAAGACAGTACATGGGTTCATAAAGCTTCGACAAAGGAGGCTAATTTTGATTTGGAGCACGCACGTGAAACCTTCATGGAAGCTAAGAAGAGCTTCGTTGAGGCCTCCACCTCAGGAAGCAAGGATAAGCCTGAGCAAGAGATGGACCCCTCTATGCTCACAACTTTCCTGGAGACCTGTATGAAGTTACTGCGTGATAGTAAGGCTATGAAAGGGTTACAAGAACTCATCAATAGATGCATGGGAACAATACCAGGTGAACCATGTGTAGTACGAAATATTGGCTAGCATAAAACAAGGATGAGATGGGAGATGAGACTGACCGCGCAGATAGGAGAGTATGAAATGGATCAGGTTATTTTGGACTTGGGGTCAGACATGAACATCCTACGGAAGAAGACTTGGGAATGAATGGGGAGACCTGCACTACAATGGTCTTTGATTCAGCTAAAGATGGTGAATCAGTGGAAGATCATCCCCATGGGGCAGCTACAGGGGGTGACCATGGATATTGAGGGAGAGAGTGCACTAGATGATTTTGAAGTAATAGAGATAGTGGATGACAACAATCCCTATCCTGCACCCTTGGGAATTGATTCGGTTATTGATATGAATGGGGTGTTCAATCTGAAGAAGCAAAAGATGATCTTTGAGAAGAAATTGTTGTGCGTAACAGTACCCCTCTATCCCACTGAAGGATGCACTATACTAAACCAGTCTGTGCTTATGAGAGTGATGATGACCTGGCCTGTATATGTAAGATAATAATGTGGACCAATATTGGGTGAATCCCACTACATATGGATGAATTACATGGGATCATAAGAGTTCCTACACTTCAGACTCCGATGAAGAAATAAAACGCAGGTAGAATCGGTTACATGAAGTAACCATGTTGAATTGCAACATGATGACCTGATCGTTGCACTGTGTGTCATCAAAGGTAATAAATATACCTAATTATGATGGTGTGAATGAGGTATATCTATTTTTGGATGCATTTGAAAGGGAGATACTAGAAAAGCAGCACTTCCAGGTGTTGGACTGGGCACTGCGCACTATGCCCACAAGATGGTTGGCTATGCATAAAGGAAGATTTGATGATTGGCATGAATGTAGGAGGATGATGAGAACATGATTTGAGAATCCTAAGATGTGACTGATAGACACGTATGATGGATAGGATGATCCACGAACATAGTTGGCCAAAGGGGAGAAGAATTATTCCACCACTGAGTGCAAGGGGCTAGCTATAGTGTATGCACTCCATAATTATAGGAAATACTTGCTGGGAGGCCATTTCAAGATGTATACAGATCACTTCGCGCTAAAGTACCTAGTCAATAAACTTGTGTTGGGGGGGAGAATCTGGAGGTGTCCCTTATTATTCCAGGAGTATGATTTCGAAGTGGTTGTGAAGCTTGTACACTTGAATGCGGGACCAGATCATCTGTCGCACATCGAATAGGGGAGTAACCTACTAACTTAGAAGAAGGACTACCTAACATGCAGCTCTTTGCAGTGTGTGTCATGGATGGTCATTTCGAGGATATAGTACACTTCCTCACAACGGGAACTGCCCCAGAAGGATACATTAGCTAGCAAAAGAAGGAATTAGTGGTGTGCGCGACAGATTTCTCAGTCATTGTTGGGCATCTATACAAGATGGGGACTGATGAGATATTGTGATGATATGTACCAGAGTTCAAAAGGAGCAGCATCCTCATCGACGCTCATGGGGACATCGCGAGAGGCCATTATGCAGGGAGAGAAACTGTGTAGAAGATTCTATGCGTTGGGTTATGGTGGCCAATCCTTCATTAGGACTCAAAATCATACTACAAGGCATGCGATGTGTGTCAAAGGACTAGAAGGCCATCATGGAAGGATGAAATTCCTTTGAGTCCACAAATGATGTTGCAACCATTTGAGAAGTGGGTGACAGATTTTGTGGGACCTATTTAGCCACAAGGTAAGACGGGAGCAACGTATATTATCACTGCGACGGAGTATTTGACTCGTTGGGTAGAGGCACAACCTATGAAGGATTGCACAGGCGTGACAGCTACAAAGTTCCTCTTTGAGCATGTGATGACATGATTTGGTTGTCCAAAGATCTTTATGAGTGACTGCGGTACACACTTCTTGAATGAGACGATCAGCGAACTGATAGAGGAATTTCTGGTATACCACTAGAAGAGTACGCCATATCACCCGCAGGCTAATGGGATGGTGGAAGAGTCCAACAAAGTGGTTGAAAATGCGCTGACCAAGGTTTGTAATGCTTAGTGAAGTGATTGGGACCTATGCATACCTGCAGTACTGTGTGCTTATCGAACAACATGTAAGAAGTTGATTGGATAAACCCCTTTTCGGCTTGTCTATGGTGTAGAAGTAGTAATGCCTATGGAATACATCGTACCTAGTCTATGCATAGTAGCGCTCACAGGTATGATAGATCGGAGAGCCGTGGAGGAAAGGCTCACACAGCTAGATGAACTGGAGGAAGAAATATTTTTGGTTGGATTTCACCAGCAGGTCCAAAAGCAGCACGAAAAGGCCTGGCATGATCGACACATCAAGCTACGCACATTTAAGGTGAATGACCTAGTTTTGCTATATGATAGTAAGTTTGATAAATTTCCAGGGAAGTTCAGGATGCACTGGCTACAGCCTTATGTTATTAAGGATATTACCGATGGAGGAGCGGTACAACTGGTCAAATTGAATGACGAACCCTTCCCAGGAAAGGTGAATAGTAGTCGCTTGAAGCCATACACCGGCGGTCCAGCCATGTGACTAAATAAAGGTAGCACAGTCTTAGCACTCTAGGGAGCTGAAAGGAAATGCGGGACTATAAACTACACTTCCCGAGTTGGGGAGTTGCATGATTGGAAGATGGTATGAAGCAAGGGCGTGTCACTAGGTCCGCGGTAACGCAGAGGGAGCTGCACTACCCAGGGATAAATCACATAGGTTAAAGTCATTTCTCATGAAAACATGACAGAATTGAGACCAAATGGAGCAGGTGGCCAACATATAAGATGAAATTTATGGCTTAGATCCTTGAAAATATGCTGCCAATCTGGCATTAATGAATCGATTTTGGAGGGAACTGTTGGATTTGAATTCGAAATTCCCTATAAATTACAATTGGATTCCAAAAAAAAAACACTTGGCCTTTTGAGAATTGAGTTGTTGTGCTCTTAGGTGGATATAAACTATGAATTCTTTCAAGATCTGGTAGCAAGTCCGACGTTTGAACAATTGTCAAAGGAGACACAAGAACTAGTGAATAGTGCCATGCCGACCCACACAAAAGTGGCAGCTGAGGAGAATGTGCAGGAAACCTATATGGAGGCCGAAGTAGCTACTCCATAAGTGGCCGAAGTATTGGCGGAGGTCCCTAAATTACCGAGAACACTGAGACTGAAGCCAACCCCAACCATGAAGACTGCAAAGGACAAGAAGGGAAAGCATCCTACCATACGGGTGTGTGTCTCGCCAAGGAGAAACCCACCAAATCCCACTACACAGGAGAAGGGCACGGCCATAAACCTAGAGGCAGAGGAGGAGGACATCAAAGAAATCCTGATGGATGATGAGGATGTCGGGGTTGAAGTAGAGGAGGTTGAAACCCAAGGTGTGAACCCTATTACACGGTTGTTGGAGAGTGCCCCTCTGTGCAAGCCTAAATCCAAGGTCCCAAAGGACATTGATGAGAGTAAGAATCCCCTGCAAACCCCTTTGCTACCGGATGAAATCACTTTCAATGGTCCATGCTTGGCCTGAGTGTCGATACTGAAGTTTGAAGACTTGGACTTGGCAGACCACGAGAAGTTCCTGCACTTGGAAACCGAGCAGCTGATGTGCCGCATCATAGAAAAAAATATGGGAATGACCACGTTGGAGCCATGGAGGTGGCTCAAGGGGGTAGATAAGGCAGGATTGTTGAACCTGCTCTGGGTGCCACACTATAACCGCACCCCAGTCAAAAATTTAGTCATCAAGTAGCTGTTGTTCTTGGTGCATGATGGGTGTCTGTGGCTAGAGGAGCCAATACCCATCATAGATATGTTAATTCACCGAATAATGTGCCTACCATATACAAGTGAAAATCTAGCTATGATCTTTGGTGGCAAGGGTGGCGAGCAGGCATTTACAGAATCAATGAAGGAAAAATTCAAGCTAGTAAAGAAGCCACGCGGGTATGCTATCTCCAGCATCTGCGACCCCACTGTGAAGGTAGTAATGCAGATCCTTGCAGGGAAGGTGTTGCAGAAGTGTCATGTCAACGAGGTGCTGACGCCTGTTGTCATGCTCGCATAGCAGTGTGCGGAAGGAGTCTAGTTTAAGTGGTCGGACTACCTTTGCGGAGATTTCCTAGCGAACAGTTGCGAAGTGTAAGAGCAAAGCAATACCTTCGACTACACGTGGCTCTTGCTATCCATTGTGTTGATAATGTGGGAGCTACCAAAGGAGAGCCAGTTCCCTTCGGTTGTGCTAGACCTTCCTGAAGCGGTGAAGTACGCTTCGCTATGGGTGACCAAGGATGCGAAGTGAGTTCGGGACTTCAAGATATTTTGGAACTTGATGGAAATGAATATCAGAATGGCCATCAGTTGTAAGCCGTGATTTTCACCCACGGTATACGCTAACCTACAGAGCTATGCCGAGTTTAAAGCTGATTTCCATCGTGTATCTATCAGGGCACGGAAGGACCCTACACAGAAATGGTATGACTTGCCGTACCTGGCCATAGATGATTCCATCGATGTGGTGCTTGATAAATGACTGACAGAGTGGCACACTACCATGGACTTAGCAGTGGGTGGAAGCTAGTCCACTGCACAGAAGAAGAAGGAGGAGGCCAAGTTGAATATGGCGCATTTGGTCGAAAAGAGGAAAAAGGAGGTAGCTGAGAAGGCTCGAGCGGAATAGACAGGAAAGGAGGCAGGGAAAGAGACAGGTGGCATAGAGAAGGGCTTTGACAAAGGCGCACGGTCACCTTCACCTGAGACCGAAGAGGAGGACACAAAGCAACACAATGCAGACCCTTAGGAGAAGTCCACCCGCATTAAGCGTCCGAGAGAGTAGGAGAAGGGAGGATTCAAAAAGAAATCCAAGGGGACCAAGACCTCGCTGGACGCTATCACATTGATGGAGGGTGACTTAGATGACATCGGTAACACAGTCAGAGATGTCACCGCGGAGGTTGTGCAACAATTTGAAAAGCAGTATAAAATCAGACTAGGGGCTATCCAGAACAAGTTTTAAGAGCTACAAACCCGCACATCGCAAGCTAGTATGATGTCTACTAGCTTGGCTATCGGCACGTCAGACGCTGCCGATATGCTGTGCACGAAGGTTTCTAGTGCGATAGTGCTGCCAAATGGAGCACTGACCATGGAAAATGAGGTTGACAGGCCCACTGTCAATGGCCTGAAGGGAGTTGGACTGAACCTACCAGTGATTCTGCGTAAAGCACTCCACCTCTTCCAAGATGGAGTAATTACCAAGCTAAGGGTCCATGAGCACTGCACCCTCCAGGTGATCAATGAACAGAGGATAAACAACGAACAAATGGCCCTATAGAGAAATGCTACCATCACTGTTGATGCCAAAGCGACCAACCAAAGCAAGAAGATCATGCAGTTGGTGGAGGAGGCATGCAGAATGGTCCCAAAATTGGCCATTCCAAAGGAGGAGCCAGTCGATGTCCGCATCCACAAATTGTCCACAGGGGTGCACAACACTTGAACAAATATGGCGTGGGTTTAGTTGGAGATGAACCTAAAAATTACATAGCTCTAGTTGAGGGCCTAGTCTTCAAACCCACCAGAAATAAAGGAACAATAGATGGCCACTATCACAGAAGTAGTCGCGACGGTGGAGAGTGCAGTAGCAGACTACACATAGTTGTTTGAGCAATCATTTTGAGGTCCTGAATAGCTTGTAGGAGGACCAAAACATCTAGAGGCTAGAGACAGGAGTGCGCAAACTCCAACAATGTTATGAGAGAGTTAAGGGCAGAGCACAAACCTTCGTGTTTACACAGAGGTTAGCCAGGCTGCAGGAAACCAAGCAGCTAAAGGAATAGGTGGACGCAGCGCTGCATAAGGAAGCAGTGTTGAAGGTGTGACTAAAGCACTGGCTGGAGGAAGCTTACGTAGTTACATGAAACATTGAAGGCAAGCTTTCGAGTCTACAAGGAATGCAACAAAAGCTTTAGGTTGACAGCGTAGGAGTAGTAATCAAGAAGACAGTTGAAGATTCGAAGCAAGCAGTAGCTCAGTGCACGGCCGAAGTTACGATCATCCAGATCAAGCTAGACGGGCTTTGTGCAAAGATCTCCATGCCTACCGAGTGACTCAAGGGCAAGTCACGATGTTTGTGTTGGGGGCTTGTTGGGAGCGGGATCCCCCAAGGGTAGTTTTGGGGCTAAAATCCCATTTTTAAGTCAATTTTCGTAATATAATTGTAAAGAATCTACATTTTGTGGTCATGCAGCGTGAAGGTGTTATGTGTCAAAAAGGGTAGTCTGCCCTTAGTTTTGTAAAGTAAAGTCAGCTATAAGAGACCTACCCATGGTCTGCAGACCATGGGATTGTATAAAAAGATCTAAGCTCTAAGTAGTTAGGGATATATAGAGATGAAATGGCAGATCATGTAATAGAGTGATAGCTCTAAAGAACAAGTCTAAGTCTTGAGTCGTAGCGTAGGTAGAGGCTCTGTAGCTGAGTGTGCATAGGCCTAGGGTAGAAGTCCAAAGTTGAGTGCTTGGACCCCTGCAGTTGTGTGCACAGGGTAGATGGAGTTTGTAAACACCTGGAAGATATTAATAAAGATAGATATTCTACAATTTTTGTGTCTTTATTCTATTGATGCATTTGGATATTGTATGTATGAATTTCCTTTATTATGCTTATATGATGCGCAAATGAATGCAATTACATTGAATAATCGAACGCCATTACGAATACCTGCTTATGTGGTGTTAAATTTAAGTATTTGATGCGATAAGTGAATCACTTAGAATAATTGAGGAATTTGCATAGCACGCTGCCATAGTAGTGTGAAACTACCTAAGCAGTCAGTTAGGGTTGCGCGAAGGTCGATCATACCCTTTCATAGTGGTACGAAAGGATGGATTAGAGGGTGACGCTTGCAAGCCCTAGAACGAAGCGACCTATGCGAAGGTAGGGATAAGAGGAATCAAACGACATCACAACCATCTCAGGGTGCGGAAACTTGGTTCCAACATCCCCCCATACTGCTTCGGGTGAGACTTCGGTCTGTGCTCCGCGGGGTGATGTTGAAGGGGCTAGTAGTGTAGGGATTTGTTTGGCTAATTAATGTTGAACCTGGGTCAGGCCCCATTAAGCCAATATGAAGGATCTTATGAGCAGTGGTATAGCCTGACATGTGACCACCACATTCCTCAAAGTGGTAGTCATTCAAGACTCGTTCATCCTCTTCAAGTGTTAGACATCTGTGAAGAACATAATCAACACCGCCTCGGTACAATGTATCACCAATAATCTAATATGGTTGAGATTGATGCCAGATGTGGCGTTGGTCGAATGGAGACAACTCGGATTGGAAATTTTGGGTTTGAAGATAAATAATGATATCTGTATACCACGGGTAGAGAGTGTTGATGAGAAACAAAGTTTCATCAAGAATCTGCTTAGTAAAATCGGTGGAAGTGTTTTCAGGAGGAAGGGTGCAGATTAATTCGGAAAAAATGACTGACTTCTTTCATTTGGTGGAAGTGAAAACCAAATCAAAATATTACAGGATAACAATCCATTTATATTATTTCCCCCCAAGCAATTAACGAGTCAAAATATAATTCATGGGTTTATAGTTAGAAATCACGTTGGTTTTCCTTAGAAGAATATAATGGCAAAATTGTTGAACAACATGCACTGTTGCTAAGGAAAGTTTCTCGACATGAGCATATCAAGTTTCTATGTCAATAATATTTTGACTCAAATAATAAATCACATGTTCATTTCCATCATCATCGTCCTCGACGAAAACCATAGTAATGGTACTGTCATTCGTGGCCAAGTACAAGAAATAATCGCAGTGGTAGTCAGGGGGATGCAATAAAGGAGCACTGATGAGTGTTTTCTTTAGAGGATCGAAATATTTTTGGGCAATTTCATCCCAAATGAATGTGATCCCCTTCTTAAGCAAGTGAGTAAAACGCTTGTCAAGCTCAATGTAATTAGGGACAAAGCGATGGAGAAAATTGGCCTTCCCTTGGAAACTCTGGAATTGATGCAGTGATGAAGGAAGCGGTAAATTTACAATAGCCCCAAGAGTTGACCAGATTCTATACAAAAGACACATTTACGCTGATTGAGAAAGATATCATAGTGTTGACAACGTAGAAAAAAATTCTTGAAGGTGATCTGGATGGTCACGATGCTTAGCAGAATGAGCTGGTAAGTCATCTAGATAAGGTTGAACAATGTGCTTAATATCAGGAAAGGCATGTGGCATTTCTCTTTGGAAGGTAGCACCAACGTTTTTGAGACCGAAAGGGAGCTTCTTGTAATAAAAAGTCCCCCATGGACAGATGAAAGTAGTCTTGTGTTGATTGATATGTCATATGTTAATATGGTTATAACCAGAAAAACCATCCATAAAAGAGAAGATCTCACTCCCATCACACTCATCAATGATTTAATCAATAAAGGGAGTGGGATAGTTATCTTTAAGGCATGCGTGATTTATGTCATGACAGTCAACACAAACTCAGATTGTTCCTTGATTTTTAGTAACAGGTACGATATTAGATACCCAATCTGTCAACGGGATAGGGTAGATAAAACCAGATTTTAGAATTTTTTTAACTTGTCCCTTAATAACAATGGCCTTTCTGGGATGCATGGGATGGATCCGTTGACAAACGTGCCTCATATTAAGATACGTGGGTATTTTGTGCACCACTATAGCTGGATCAATACTAGAAATTTCCTCATATGACCAAGTGAAGACATCACAAAATTATTTTAAAAGGTCACTGTAAACCCTGATCTCATCAGGAGAATAGGAAACCCTAAGGTAAATGTTCTTGACAATTCTAGGTTTAATGGAAATGTCGGTCAACATGGTTGTATTAATATTTCCCATATTACCCTCAGATAAAACTTCGTGCACCAAAATAGGTGTTTGAAGTGGATGCGTTGAGTTATGAGAAACAAAAACTTCAATACACGAAGGAATCTCACTAAGACTTGGAAGAAACAAGGAATGATAATGGGCATCATTCTAAGGAGTTTCGTCAAGAGACATAACATCAACAATACTCTCAGCGGTGGGGAATATCTAGTTCAAGGGATCTGGAGAATCCAAAGAACCAAGCCAAGGAGATTACAAATAATTATCTACGTGCATATTGAGAATGGTATGGCTTTCCAAAGTAATCATTTAATCCAAGACAACTTCTTGATAGGCTTGTTCGAAAGGATTTTGTGGAATAGTATCACCAAAAGAATCAACCTAATCTGGAGTAGGGATGATCCACGGATCATTAGAGATAAAGATCATGTTGATTGAGGTGACATGCAAAGGTGGGAGAGGAAAAGTTCCCATTAAAGCAGAATATTTGAAAAGACCTGCCCCTACACTCTCATATGGAATATCGGCATTTCCCACATATGGGATGTTGCCATTTGAAGCACCAGAAGAGAAAATGGAAAATTGATCGATGGTGAAATTTTTTCCTTCATGAGGAAAATGAATTACCCAGAATAAAGAGGAAACCACATAAAACATGGCATGGGTCTAACTTCACCCAAGTAGAAGGTTGTAATTTAGATTAGTATCTAGAACTTCTACTTCTAACTCGACAGTCTTCCCTTCCAAGGTGATGGGAAAACTTGTGAGAATACCATAAGTATGGGAGCCTCTGCCATCAAAGGCCTCTAATTTGTATGGGGACTAAGGTGGAGAGCCAATGGATTTCCAACATGAAATAAACATGATGCAGGTGGAAGCACCTTCATCAATGACAATCCGATGGATCATCTTTCCTTTGATAATGACTTGAATAAAAAATGCAATTTGATGAGGAAGAGGAACATGGTTTTCTAGATTGAAAGTGATCAAGTTCAAATTGACAAGATAAATGCATCCTATAGAAGACAACAATTATTTTGACTGCATTGGACACATCTGGAGAACTTCCAAAGAAAACATTGTCGAAGGCGCTTGAGCTAAATCTTCGATAATACTGTAATGTTGAGCATCTCTAGTGTTCAAATTATACGATGACTTCTGAAGCACGCCTTTGGGAGGTGGTCAGATGAAGGATTCACTATTAGGTCTCTCGTTATGGAGAGGACCAAAACTAGGTGGAGCGGAAGTAGAAGGTTTAATAGTGACTTCTTTTTCCACTGTCTACTTTTAAGGAGTTTGATAATATTTCGATTGGGTGGAAATAGAGATAGGTAGTGAACCTGAGAGTCGGATGAGGCAGAGGATTGTGGTTGGTCTACCAACTGATTCTAATGAGATGGAAATGTCTCTTTCAATACAGCTAGAGTCCCTTTCAATAAACAAATAAATTCTTCACGTCGGGGACAATCCTTGGTGTAATGATCTTCCTCACAAATGAGAGAAGGATATTTCGGCTTTCATTTGGAGGCATCATCAGTAGATGGATTAGGATGATCCTGTATTGGGGTATCAGATGCTTCTTTACCTTTACCCTTCTTCTTACCTTTTTAGGCTTTGTCTGTCATGATAGATTGGACGACATTGACCTCAGATGTTTTACCAGGATTCAATGGGTTTTTCGAAGGATGATTAGAAGCAGTATTCAAAATAGATTTTTGCTTTGAAGAAGCTTTAGTGGAAGTTTGAGATATTGATCCAATTATATCATAAAAATTTGGCACATCTGGAGACTTTGAAGATGCTGGATCCGAAGATGGCCTTGGAACATCAGGAAACATCTCATACAACTTGGTGGATTGGGAATAAACCAAATCCAAATACTGGGCATGGGAAATAGCTTGATCCTTTGTAACACAACCTCCCATTGGTATATCTACAATGATTTTTTTTTACGAATGACTTGGTGAACCATTCAATCAATAACTCATCAGGGATTTCAAACTTGATGGGGCAACACTGACATCTCCATTCATCAATGTGATCATAGATATGGGTCGACGTATCATGTTTCAGAGATGTGAGCAAGTGGGTACCAGTTCCATAATGAATTGATAATTAGAAGTGGGTGAGGAAATCCATGGCCAAAGAGTTGAAGTCTGCATAGGTACCTCAAGGCAACTCGATGTACCACTTTGCAGCAACACCTGTCAAGGTTCGCTAAAAGAGGTGGACATGAAAAAAATCGTCGACGTAGGAATTGGAAGAACACCATAAGTGATATGTCATCACATGGGCCCGAGAGTCCTCTTTAGCTTTTTCTTCAAACTTGGGACAATCGCTTGGAATTTTGGTGGGAACTAGAGGCCAATAAGGCGAATGAAGAATCCAATCATTAGTAAGACTTGAGACATCGGGCAGTTCCAATGTCTCTAGAAATGACAATTGTGGATTAAAAGGCATATAGGGCCTTTGATGAGGCCCAATCTATGGGTTCCAACTTTGTTGGTAGGCTTTTGCCCCCAAAATGGAGTATTTTGACCATAAGGGGATTTATTTTTCCCCCACTAAGGGATACCTTGACCATAAGGTGGATTCCTTCTAAGACAGGGTTGATATTGACCTGTCATAGGATGTTGATAACCATAAGGAGGATAAACATTGTGTGCGGAATATGGATTGTAAGGTTGTTGCAACTGTTGACCCTGGTAATAAATTTGTTGGCCCTGTTGTTGCAGGAGTTGGCCTTGTGTCTGCAAGGTTTGTCCTTGTTGATATAAAGGTTGAGTTTGCTGCTGCAAGGGTTGACCTTGCTACTACAATGGTTGACCTTATGGATACAAGGGTTGATTGGGTTGCTGGAAAGGTTGTGTTTGTCTTTCCAAAGGTTGTTGGAACTACTGCAAAGGTTTCCCCTACTGCTACAAAGTTTTCCCTTGCTGCTGCAAAGGTTTCCCCTACTACTGTGAAGGTTTCCCTTGCTACTGTAAAGGTTTCCCTTACTGCTGCAAAGGTTTCCCTTGTTGTAGTAAAGGTTGTTGAACAATTCCTTGAGGAATTCCCTGTTGGTACTAATAAGTTGCAATTGGGATTTGACCATATGCACCAGGAATAGGATTTTGACCAAGTTACACATGAGAACCCATTTGTGTAATATAAGGTGGAATTTGCAGTGCTTGTGAATTGTATTGAACATAAGACAGCTGGAGAGGTATATGGCCCATATAAGGCTGTTGATATGGTATATGACCTGCCCCAACCGGAATGGATGGATCAAATGGATTAGGAATACCACTAATAGGTTAACTCACACCAACCATGTGAGTTTGTGATCCACTCACGTAGTTTCCACTTGAAACAAGATTGGATTTGCCCCCGTAGGATGTGAATGAGGTGGTGACACATTTTGTCCACTTGATGGGGGGATGGAGGAACTTATAGATGTATAAAATGAAACTATTGGTAAAATCAAAACGGGAGGTTGAAATGACAGCAATGGTTTTGACGGAATAGTTGGTTGAATTGGGACTGAAGTAATGATAATTTGCATAGGAATATGAGACGTCAAGTTAGGAATAAATAGACAAGTATTAGGCATATCATTTGATGGCTAAATAAGATTTTTGTATAATGAAGAAGCACTGGGACTTCCTGAAAATAGTTGAGCGAAGGTTGTATAATCGTGTCAAAGTAAAGGTCCACTATTCACAGGAGGTGATTCAGATGGAACTCTTCCTTCATAAGGAAAGAATTTCGGGGGAAAGTCACATTCGAAGTCATTATCAACACTAAGAGTGTGAGTAGCAGAGACTTCCAGAGGACCTCCAATAGAGGTTGGAATCTCACCTTCTGAGCCATAGGTGGAAATAGCTAGTGAGGAGGAATTTGAGATGGACTAGGAGATGACTCCAAAGGAACACCAAGTCGATCATATGGGCTATAAGGATGTGGAGGAGATATCACAAATGGATAAAATAATGGATTCAAAGGATATAAAACAAACCTCAGTGGACTCTCAAGGGTTTTTTTATGAGAATCCTAATACGATGATGAGTCTCAAGGTGGAGGACGAGAAGCAAGAGGAAGGATACTTGTGACAATTCCAAGTTCAAAGCCTTGAGCTTCAAGTGACTTTGAAAGTTTAGGGTGAACTCCTTGTGAAGACCCTTCACTGTTAGTTTATGAAGGGGAATTGTGAGGTGAATGCAATGGTTCACCACAATGACTTTCTCTCAAGAGAAGAAGGAGAAGAAATGATTTGTTGAGGACTAATTAAAATTAAAATTTACAAGGATTTACTCAATGTGAGGCCAAGAAGCATATGGGTTTGACATATTATTGTTGGCAGTTAATTTTATGACACAAAACAACAAATAAATCAAAAAGGGTAATGCTAGGTAAGAGTATTTACCAAGTAATCATGAACCGTTATATACACCTTCGCTGAGACCAAGGACTTAACATATGATGGTCGATCTCCTCGAATGTTGTGTTCGGGGTATCATGTTTACAAGGCAATTGACTCGATTACATGTGGCTAAAGGATAGAAACATAGTGGGGTCTCCCAATATATACTCGACGTTACAGGGAGCACAAGTCCATGTTAGTGTTGTCTAATGAATAATTGTTCGATGAGAGCATCCCTATATACTTTCCATACTGAAGTTTCTCCTATGTACCCAAAATTACTGGAGAACCTTCGATATACTTCCCTACTAGGATGGGATTTCACCCCCGAGATACAATGTAGGCAGTTAACGACAACTGCTATATTTAAAGACACCAGAACATGTCTCTAGCCTATACCTCTAGATATTTGTGTTAGGTTACAAATGTTCCTTAGGTTAATTGAGGTAAATTTTAAGTTTATCTTGAATTAGGATTCAGTTTGATGGCTCAGCGATGACACCTAAATTATTATGATGCAACTAAATGAGAAAAATGAAATCTTTTCATTCAATGAAGGCTAAACTAATGAAGGAAGAGATACAACCAAATAATCCATCAATCAAGAAAATTGCATCAAAACATAACTTTTATCTTTCCAATGCAAAATGTAAAAATGAAATCTACTCTTTCACTTTCACTAGCAAATGCAATGCCAAAATCCAATCCTATGAGAAACAAAAATCACTTTCCTTTCACTAAGATGCACTAATCTTTTTGTTATTTTCCTTTCAATTTGATTCAACAATGAAAACTAATGCAATGAGAAAAGGGAAAAATGCAATCTAAAACAACTAAAATGAAAATTTCATTCACTTTTGGTTTCGAATGCAAATTGTTTCAAAAATACTTAAGTGAAGAAGATCCTTTCATTTTTCTTTTTGAAACAATGAAATTAAAACAAGAATTCACTTTCAGTTCTACCAAGGCAAACAATTGTAATCTAAGTTTGACAATGGAATAGAAGCAATTTTCAAAGTACCAAAATGATTCAACACTAATGAAAATAACCTCACAAACATGAACTGAAAACAACTTGAAAATTATGTCGTAACTACAACAAGACTCCTAAATGGAAGCAATCAATCTCATAGATACAAGCCAGGCAATGAGTGAAAGGTGACCTAGACCTAGAAACCCTAGAAGGAAATCAAGCTCCAAACGCACATCAGCAAAACCAAGAGAAAATTGCAATCACACAAGGATAACAATCAAGACAAACACACTGTAGTTACACTGGAAAATCACTCACAGAGGTTGAAAACCATTGAAAACAAGAAGAAACCCTAATTTTCTTCTATCCTCTAGGATCAGTGCACCTATTAAAGGAAAAAGGGTGATGAAATATAGAGCATCATGACTGTAAATTTAAAATCAGCGCTGGAAGTGCTTCTCTCAAAGCAAAAAATGCATCAGGGGAGAAAAATAAGGAAAAAAAATCTTCAAAATCAGAGCAGGTTCAACACTCTCAAGCAAAAATCAGTGACTACAAATAGCTACAGTAATGCACACAAGCTCAGAAATCGACGATTGGTCAAACTCATCAGAGAATCTGATTGAAGGAATGGATGGAAAGAGTATAGCTTCCCTAGTGGAGCAGCCATTTTTTTGTCTAGGTAAATCCTCTCTACAAATAGAGATGATCCCTCTAGCCCAATGAGTGGGACTAGCAACCTAAGTGACAAGCTACAAGGAACTTTCCTAAATTACAATTGAAATGAGACAAGAAGAAGGAGACCTACCTCGTTCTGATGCTATGATGTACTTCTTTGTTGAATATGTTGATCGCTTGCTCCTCAGGCTCAACTCTACTACTCACAGCATTTGAATACCTACACAAGAGATCAAAAGCATGACAAAGAATACAAGTGCAACAATAATAATCAAAAGTAATCCACTTAACAGATCAAGGAGCATTAAGATAAATGATGCATTAACACAAGCATTTATGGAAATTGAACCAACAATTGTATACAAACAAGCCTTGATGTCAATAAGCCCTCCTTGAGTGAATGTACAAGTCCAATCTCAAGCTCTCCAAGAACTCCTTCCCCAAGCCAAATGAGTAGCATGTAGGCACTATCTCAGCATAAAGGTGAAAATAATTAGAGACCAACCATTTGGGAATTGGAGAGGATGAATAAATAGGAAGGGAGAGGGAGTTAGGATCTCTCCAAAGATATGAGAAGGCCCTCATCTCAAGGAGGTAGCTCATAGGGATAAGGTCAAAGGGAAATATTGGGAAATTCAACCACATATTCAATGAACAACCTTCGACTCATCGTTCTGGAAGCCTTTACATCATGAACTTCTTGTCCTCTTTGGGAAATCTTTCATTTTATGTATCAACATGAGTATCCAAGTAAAAAGTACACTGGCTACGCGAGGCCATTATAATGAAACTTTCCATCAACAATAGTTGCAAGTGTCAAGGTCAAGTTGATCCTGAAATTAGGGTTTATTGGAGATGGAATCTCCCCCAAGGCAAGTTTTGGGGCTTAAAGCCCAAGTTTTGACTGAGTCTTCTTGTAAAAGATCTACGAATTGTGGGCATGGGACACGAAATTATAATAGTCATAGGGTTTTCCACCCTAGTTTTTGTAATGTAATGTCGGCTGGATATATCTGCCCATGGTTCGCAGACCATCGGATTGTATAAATAGAGAAAGGCTCTAAATGTATAGGAAAACTGCTAGAAGAGAGAATAGAAGAAGATGAGAAGTCTAAGTGATTGAGTCGAAGTATAAAGTGTGTATGTGGGTCATAGAGTAGGAGAAGGCTCTACAACTGAGTGCGCAGAGGCCCAGTAGTCCACAGTTGAGTGCACAGACCCCTGCAACTGAGTGCGCAGGGCAGGTCAAGTCTATAATTGTTGGGAGAATCAATAAAGAGAAGTTTTACTATATTTCTGTGTATCTTTTCCTAGTTTAATGCATGATTGGATATAATTTGCAAGTATACTATTTATTTACTGCACAAACCTGTATGAATGTTTTGTATCACTAATTATAACTTAAGACATTCAGGTAGGCAAAGGTAATTAACTAGTACTCGAAGATAAATAAGATCTCGGATAATAGCACAAAGAGCAGTGCGGTAGCTCTAAAATCCCTGGTTAGGGTTGTGTGAAGGTAGTGTATCGGACTGTGAGGAACAAGAAAGTGCGTGAAGCAACCTGCACATAGGAACAAATAGTGGACTAGTCGAACCTCTCAAAAATCTCAAGGGTGTGGAAACCTGGTTCTAACACCCTCCCATACTACTTTGGGTGAGGCCTTAGTCCACGCTCTGCCAAATGTTTCCGAAAGGGCCAGTAGTACAGGGATTTGTTAGGCTAATTAACTTTGAAGCTAGGTCAGGCCCTAACAAGCCAACAAATGGTTCCATTACTGGGACTGGGATTTGCATAGAGATGTCTGATGTCGTACCACTGGAATCCAACAAATAAAGGAATTGAAGATTGGCTAGATAGAAATATTCATGAGTTTGAAGCGTAGGAAAATAGGATTCCGCGACTATCAAAGGAAGAGTGGTTAGATTGCTACCTATATATGGGGATCCACAAAATTTTCTTTGCATCCTTCCCCACTAAGTTGTACGAGTGGATCGTAAAGCTAGCAAATAGCCAAGGAAGGTGTAAACTTGAAAAACCTATTGTGTGGACTCCAGAATTGGTGTGCAGACTGGAAGCATCAAAAGATAAGATTACACATGTTGTCGATCATTGGTTCGATTGAATCATAGGAGGATTCATCACCGAATTTGCGATAGATACTTTAGTCAGCTATAGCGAGGTAGAGTGACACTTCCTCAAGGGACTGCGAGGTAAGTACGTTAAATCTTTGAACACTTGGATTAAAATGCTACTGTGTGACAAGCAGGTTATGCGAATAAATTGATGTTTGGGGCTATGTGGAGTGGGAGAATCTATAGAAACGAAGGTAGCACATAACTAGAAACTAGCTGCTTGATTTCACCTTCGCGAGGGGGTGAAGAAGAGCTCGTGAAAGTCTCGCCAAGAAGTGCGATCAATCTGATAAGTCATAGAATTCCGTGCATACCACCCCCACCCACACCACCACCAGTTTCACCATCTTCACCCTCGTCTTTTCCCATACCATCCCTGCCACCACCACGAAGCAGTATGGCAAGCATGATAAAGCTACCAGGGTTCAAGGGAGTAGGGAATGAAGATCCAGACCAGTTTTGGTTCGTGATAAAAGTTGTATGGGAAGCACAAGGTGTCACAGATGAAAATATAAAGAAGGCAATGTTGGTTAGCACTCTGCACGATCACGCGTCGACCTGGTACATTAAGTATTCCAATAACAATTTGAATGTAGGGATCGCGGATATCCAAGATATGCTAATCAAAGAATTTAGCAGGCCAAAGTTAGAGCCACAATTGATCATTGGATTCAAGGAAATCACAATGCTACTAGGCAAGACCTATTGGGAATTGGAGCAAAGACTGAAGTGCACAATTCATGAAGCGAACATGAAATTAATAGATGGACAACACCCCAAATGGTTTATAGCATCATTAACACTGCATATACGTAATGCACTATCGCAACAAAGGCTAACCACTTAGGCTAAGTCTTTGGAGGTCGCAATGAGATTGCACGAGACTCCAATACAAGATCCTAACCTAGGAGTTCAACAAATTCACACGCAGTTGAAAAACTTGTGCTTGGAGATGCAGTGTTTGAAGCAAGATAGGACAACCCTCCCAGAGATATGCATGAGGTATGGTGTGTAAAATGCAAGGGCCAGGGGGAACGACAAGGACCACTACCTGGTGTTCACGAATTACCTTGTGGGAGGAGGGCCAGTGCCACTAAGACCAGAGGCACAAGTAGGACCAAGTGTGAGGCCTGCATTGTGGTGCGTGATTTGTCAGATGGGAGGAACACATGCCATAGATAATTGCCATCTATTACAGAAGTATACACAGAATTCACAACAGTTTTTCTATAATTTATGTAGTTTGGTAGGACATGATGAGTGCACCTATAGAAGTTATGAACTGATGATGGATCAAACTCCTACTTACAGAGTTCAGGCCGAAACACGAACCCTTAATCAAAACAAAGGAATGGCGCACACCAGATTTCAGGGGCATAGACGAAGTTGAGGTGCAGGGGGACTAGGAAGAGGTTGCAGACAACTGATATGTTACAATTGCAAAGGGCCAGGCCATTATGCCCACGATTATACAAATCCAACGTGACCATCATGCTTGTATTGTACGTTGTTTGATCATGAGATGGAGGATTGTCCCACACTGATAGCGAGGTTGTGCAATAAAGGAGCACTCCAACCTTCCCCTACTCAGAACCTACAAATGATGAGGTCTGAGCCGCATGAGGAAGAACGTAATGTCAATATTGTGCTCCGAAGTGGAATTATGACAGGAGATGACAAAGGCAAGAAACCTAAAGAAAGTACCTGGGTTCGCAAGGCTTCGACGAAGGAACCAAAATTTGATTTGGAGTGCACTAAGGAGACCTTCATGGAAGCTAAGAGGAGCTTCACTGATGTCTCCACTTCAGGAAGTAAAGATAGAATGGAGCTGGAAATGGACCCATTAATGGTCACTACATTCTTGGAAATATGCATGAAGCTATTGCGTGACAGCAAGGCTATAAAGGGGCTGCAAGAACTCATAACTAGATGCATTGGGATCACGCCAAGAGAATTGCACATAGTCTAGAAGCTAGGGAAGCACACAACGCAAACATGAAGGGAAATGAGATTGAACACGTAGATTGGGGAATATGAGATGGACCAAGTGTTTCTGGATCTAGGGTTAGATGCAAACTTCGTACCAAAATAGACATGGGAGTGCATGGGAAGGCTTGTGTTGCAATGGTCTCCTATCAAACTATGAATGGTGAACCAGTAAAAGATCCTACCTATGGGGAGATTGCAGGGAAACACGATAGATATTGAAGGAGAAAGCACGCTAGTAGATTTCGAAGTAATAGAAATTGTTGATGACAACAATCCCTACCCCACGCTATTGGGAATAGATTGGGCCATTGGCATGAATGGAGTGATAAATCTAAAGAAGCGCAAGATGATCTTTAAGAAAAATTCTTTGTGCGTAGTGATGCCTTTAGAACCTACAGAAGGATCACACTACACAGATCTAGTGCGCGACTACCATAATGACAACGAGATTCTGAAGAGGAGATAGAATGGTGGCAGAACTGGTTACACGAGGTAACCACGCTCAACTGTAACATGATGACAATGTCGATGCATTGCATAGCAACAAAGGTAAGAGATCTGCCTACGTATGATGAGTTAAGCGAGGTGTATGACTTCTTGAACAAATTTGAAAGGGAAGTACCCGAACAACAACATTTTGACTCTCTCAAATGGGTACTGCGAGCATGCCCACAAGATGGTGGGGGACGCACTAGAGAAGTCTTGAGGACTAGCATGAATACAGAAGGATGATGCACATGCGGCTTGGGAAGCCTCCGATGCGATTAACAGACAAAATTGTCGGACGAACCAGCCCATGCACCCACCTATCCAAGTGGATACATGCATATGGTGCGAAACCTACATGAATGCACACCGTCCTTGCGATAGGAGACATAATCAGTAAGCAAGTACAGCTAAGGCAATGGCATGAATGACCCCTTTGGTTGGAACCACGAAGTATGGAAAGACCAAGTGCATAGAAGAATATCCATGCAGAAGCTTTCAACAAAGTATGGGAAGTGCTGAACAAGGTCCACAATGCAAAGCGAATTGACTGGGACCTACACGTACCAACGGTTCTATGGGTTTATAGGACCACGTGCAAGAACCTGACCATGCAGGCACCACCAAGGATGCAGTATGAAGCAACCGTTGTAAGCCATATCATACTGGTGAGCTCCAGTAGTGTAGCAATAATGCTACAACTCCTGGGGCTTCCTGTCTCTCATTTTATCAACCTGGTAGTTCATACAAACTTGGAAGCGACGGTGCTGTATGCACAAGTACTAGCTCTTGTCGCAGCTGTCACTTCATCAGCTGGCACAAGTCCGCTAGGGATCAAGCCAACTTCTATGGCTCACAGAAGAAGCTTTATTAATGATGGACGAAAGCTAGCTCAAAGAAGACTAGTCTACTTGACATAAATGAACTGAAAGTAAATCAAAGCATGTAAACCTAGGAAACCCTAATTTAACTAGTCTAAACTCTATAATGCAACGAATGTGAATGAAACTTCTACCAATGCTGCTACTACCTCTAATAAGTGGAAATGCACGGATCTAAACTACTTGCATCATAAAAGACATGTTTTTGTACTTTTCGTTAAGTAGGTGGAATGATTGCGATTTTGTGCTCATCAGGGTTGGTTGTGCAGATGGGATGGAGAAGGAAGGAAAGCGTGGGACAGGTTGGGGAGGCTAGGTGAGGTTCCTATGGACCCTTAGCATCCATCCACAGAGGTTTTCCACGTTCAGAAGCTCGACAACCGAGTGAATGGCCTCCTACAGGATGTCTGCAGGGGATCCTACAGGATACTCTGAGGTTTCTACAGGATGTCTCTAAACTGCTACAGGATGACCTACCGTGAAGGATTGAAGTGATGGAGGAGTGATGGAATGGTAGGAAGAGATATGTGAGGGAGGGATAAGGCTGGTGATGGCTCAGAAGTGGAAGAATGAGATGGGAGATGGGTGTAGGGAGTATGTTGAAGGTGAAGGGTGATGTCAATGAAAGGTCAAGAAATGAAGTTTTGTGAGGAATGGAAGACTTTAGGAGAGGACAGAACGAAGTGAGGGTTGAGGAGATATGGTTGCATGCGTGATCAAGATGGAGGTAATGGTAATGGAACGAGAAAGAGGAGTGTAAATGAAACAAATGATTATGACTGTCACCAAACCGAAAATACATCAACCTAAATTACTCATGCCGTGAATTCAATGAACAACAATCCAAAACGCGAAGAGAAATATGTATGAGGCTGTGATGAAAGTATGTGTGCAGGTGTGACTGACAAGGAAGCATCTAATCAGACCGTGACTGTATTGCAACAATCATCAAGTAAAGGAATGCGTGTTTTTGGTGGCTAGTTATGGACTGCACCCCAATCTTCAAGAGAGATGGCAGTGAGCCTTAACAACCGTTTTGCTGGAGCTCCAATTGATGGTATATATCCTCTGCTACACTAAGCAAGCGGAAACAACTGTACCATAAGCAAGATCTATCCTACTCATAAGAAAACCAAATCACCAAACTGTAATTCGAATTGCATGTGCAAACAGAAACTTAAAGTGCTGGAAATGAAATGGAAACAACACTACAGCAGAGGGGATCTATGGCTCTCAGGTTGGGCCCTAACCTGAGAGCTATAGTCTCCTAAGAAAACTCAGAGCTAGATCACAAACTACCTTCTTTATTCATAATCTAATGTCATGCCAAATTGGCTTACAAAAAGGAACAAAAACTGAACTGTGCTCCAAAATTACAATAGCAATACGAGAGTTTCAACAACCATCTAAGGCTAAGGCCTTCATATTTATACAAAAACGATGATCCACCAAGCGCCCTTGATTTTAGGAGCTCGGCTGTCCAACTAGAGTCTAACTGCAGATCCTGTAGGGCAGTCATAACTACTGTTCCTGTAAACCAGTTTATGACTGCTGTTCCTGTAGGACAGCTGGCTGCTTCTTAAGCTCGGAGGGGAGATGGATTGGAGCTCGGAGATCTTGGTGGGAATCACGAGGAATGTCCCAAGACCGTGGACATCTCTCCACAAAATCAGCAGTGCCACCTCATTGTCTCCTTATCCCCTTTTTCGTTGTCTCTTGCTCCCTTTTTAATGCCAAAACCTGGAATCATAATGCATTAGTCACGTAGATAAAGTGTTTAACCTTCTTCCTACAAACAACATGAATAAACTAAGAAATGCATGCATAAGCAAATAAAAATGAATGGTTTGAGCAAGTAAAATAGGCCAAAATGAGCCCAAATTGTACCAAAATTGGGGCTCATCATCACCCCCCAGCTGAACCATTTGCTCATCCTTGAGCAACTCAATCCAATTCCTCATCTTTCATGGCTCTCACTGCTTCGCTGGCATCCCAAGGCTGGTACTATCCTCTCTGCGGGTGTGAAATCCTGTTGTTCTATCTACCTCTGCCCATTGTTGACCCTCATTTTCTTTTGAATTCCCTTCAGTCAGACCCAGCAGTAGTGGTGGGCTGAGTTTAAGGCCAATCCAGTTGGCTTGGAGGCTTTGAACGGATTTCTTGTAAAGGGCAACCCTTGCCAAAGCTTCCCTCAATTGGATGGGTGTATGGTATTCTCAGATTTGTAAGCTGTGGCCCAGGGTATTCCATCTCCGTTGACAAGCATGAGCAGCATTTTCCCCCAACAGCCTTTCCATATCCTCAAAGTGGGCTATAGCTTGGGCCTGTTTGTCCATCCACCTTAAAGAAGCTGTGGGGTCTGTAGCCAATTGTTGATGTGTTGAGATGAGTGTCACTGGGTCTTCTAGTTTTGGCCTAATTAACAGTGGCTCCTTCACTTCTCGGTTCATGACTGATTTTGCTTCATTTTCCCTTTGGTCTTCATGGTTTAACCATGAGGCTAACGCCATCAATTGCATGTCGCCCAAAGCAATGTTGGGATCCCATGAGACTTCATTAGGTAGAGCCAAGTTGTGAAGGTAAAACTCTGCCAATTTGGCTTTGTCTTCTGCTGAACTAGTACTGCATAACTCAGAAAATTGGTGTGGGCTTTGAATTGAAATACCTCTCTGTGCCAAAGTGTTTATTTGGAATTGCAGCCATTGATCTTTTAAAAACAACCCATAGGACCTTGCAGGTGATCTGCATTGAATTGCTTCTATGGCCCAGCTGGCCATGTAGGCCAACTGTGTTTCCTTTTGCTGCAACTGCTCCTTGAGTGCTTGCATTTCAATCTTAGTTTGCTGCTGTTCTTCCTGTAGGCGCACTATGGTCTCTTCAAAACTGGAGGTCACCTCCTTTGTGCTCGGTTACTCTTGCATGACGACCTTGGAGGATGTCGATGCTCCTGCCTTTAGTTCTTACAGCTGCAAACTCAACCTCTGGTTTTCTTCCTGTAGGAATGCTTGTTGGCAACTAGCCACATGTTTATCCATGGCGAATTCGCTCCTGACCTCCTTGAGCTGGTCTTGTAGAGTTCCTATGTTGGCTACGCCCTTTGATTTGGCGATCTGCATCCATGTGTGAGAACAGACCTTCTCTTCTTCTAATGCAACACATAAAGGTACAGTAAATTTTTGCGGGATGATCTTTCCCGCCTCCAAGAAGGTGTAGTAGGAATTCAAATTGGGTGAAGGGGTAGGTTCAGGGATGTGCTCTTTTTCTTCCTCTCTGGGAGGTTCTAGCTCATCCTCCTTTGGTGACGAGGGCCCCTCCCTTTCTCTTTGTTTTGTTTCCTGTAGCCGAGTCAAAGTATCCTGTAGGACCTTCTCGGCTTGTTGTAGCCGAGTTTTCTCGTCCAACAGATCTATCCTTTCTTGCCAAGTAATCTTCCTCGGACTCCCCTTTTCGTAGGTAACTGTAAATTTTGAGGGTGATTTTCCATTGGAAGAAGCAGGTGATCGTTCTTTGGGAGAAGCGGGTGATTGTGCTTTGGGAGAAGCAGGGGATTGTCTTTTGGGAGAAGCAGGGGTGTCCTTGATGACAATTGGGCCGCTGGATTGTGCCTGTGGTTTCCTAGTTTTTATCCTCACACTTCTCCGGCATTTGAAGTAGAGAGGAGGGTCTCTCTTCCTCTTTCCTTTTTGCCCAGGTGGCGTACTGAGGCCAGCTAATACAGCCGCTGCC